>UCOK01006488.1:0-168908 GCA_900474325.1 Synergus umbraculus | reverse complement strand
ATATATATATATATATATATATATATATTCCCATCTTCCTATCATTTTCTTCATCATTTTCTATTTCCATACTGATCGACTTTTATCTTGATGCAGTATTTGTGTTTATCCCTGAGCATCAAAACCGACATATTCCGAAAATCGTTCCCCAGAAAAGCTAAAAGGACAACAACGTCGTCAATGTGGAGCGTTTGTCGTTTCGTCAAAATTTTCGTCGCTTCATTTACGATTACGGATATTGCGAGTAGAATTCGTAATGTTATCACGTTATCAAAAGTATCAAGTTCTCCCCTTTCAAGGATGCTGAGAGGACGTCTTTCCCTGAGACGATCGTATTTCAAGGAAAATTGAAATTCTATTCGTCTTCCGCAATTTTTAATACTATTCTTCGACTGAATCATAAATTGGGTTAAGTTTGGTCCGTTCATTGTGACAATTATCACCCTAAGCATGCTAATCGCACGGATGTAAATGTTAATACACAGAATGCATAATTCCCTCTTGAAAATGTTGATGACCGACAGGCAGGCTGATAATAATTCCGTGACCACGTGTGCGCTTCACTACCGGTGACCCATTGTCGCCCTCGAATATGCAAATATAGGGTCCGTTAATTGACCGGCGACAGGAATGTAACTTCAGTTCCGCTTGAAATCCGGCAGCCGGTGAATCGTACTAATTTCGATTACAGTTACATTTATAGCGTCTGTTATCATTTTATTGTTGTCATTATGGTATAACTGAAAAGGTACTTACATATATTTCTGGATGTAATTTTTCAATAATCCTGACTTTAACTTGTGAAAAATGAGACAGAGTACCTTTCGGGCTTCCTGGTGTTCGATGCAGGAACAGTTCTGCGAATCACGATTTCCACGGTCGACCGCATCTTTACGTCCCATCTGGACAATTAAATTACACAAACCATAAATGCTGGGATATAAATCAGACGTGTGAGTGCTGACTTTTAATGCTGGTTCTTTCTAAGTTGTAGATATAACGTCTGAATTCTCTTTTGCTAACTGATTAAGAATCAGTGGTGAAAAGTACACGGACTTGAGGATCCTAGCGCGCATAATCGATCCTGCATGCACAGCATTACATAGGTGAAAATCTCCCTGCAGATGATGATTTTACGAGCGCCTCTTAAGCTGTAAATCACCCTTGCAAAGCGACAGGTGTAGCGATACGACAACCGGAATTTCGCGCGCTGCTGACTGTCCAGATTGTAATTAAGATTCGAGGATCATGGTGAAATTCATGTTCTTTGGGCTTAAAAATTAATTGAAAAGTGCTGATTCGAAAGAGATAAAGGATTTTATAAAGCCGTCTCACACACCTATATTAAATGTTCCAACACAAACTATATATACCTACTCAAGATTTATTTCCTCTTATTTATTTAATTTTGGACAATTAATGTCTCCTTAAGAGATATAAGGGAAGCCCAACTTTTTTTGCAAAGCTCGAGCACTTGAAAAGCGGAAGCTCAATTAACGTAGCAGGGAGTGCATTTAGCAGAAGAAAAACTGACGAGAGGATGATTAAACGTGCATTTTCTTCGAGGTTTAACCTCTCCTTAAAGCGATTGGAGCTGAGGTTCTCGTAAATGCCCAGGCAAAAAAAGAGACTCGAAACGGGGGTAATTAATTAAGGCTGTAGCGGGAGCTGAAACCGGTGCAACGAATTTCTACTTTTTGCATTCGCGGCGAAGAAAGGCCGGGTTCACTTACCCCTCGGGTGGCGAGAACGTAGTGCATCGTGGAAGGCGGTGTCCATTATTGTTTACAAAGTTTATTTGCTCCCGACGTGGCTACATTTTTCATACAATACCCGTCACGGTACGTCTCTACTCCACGTCCGATGGACAATGAGTGTCGCCTTCCATTATTACTCTCTGCTCTATTTCGCTTGTCTATAAAGGTACATTGAAAATTACAACAAAATTCTACTGCAAAACACTTCCCTGTTGGAAGTAACAAGATAGAAAGGGATAGAAATTTAGTGATTGAAAAGGATAAGCGTTTAAAACAGATAAGTAAAGATTCAAATGATTAGACCAGGGATAGACATGGATATGAAAGTAGGGATTGAAAAAGATAGGCGCTGCAATAGATTGCGAAAGGGATAGAAAAATATTGGTGTGGATAGATAGACTTGAAAACATTGACTAATAAAAAAAATACAGTTAAAATAATCTTCGCTTCCGGATTTATCTCTCAATGCGTTTTAATTTGCCAGAGGGGCTTTCCGGCTTTCTTCCAAGCTCTAAATTTGTGACGACCGTTTCCCAAACGTATAGATGCCGATAAAACGTTAAGTTCCGCCCTTAGCACCGTTCGGACAATAATTCGAACGAATTGAACGACGGGGAGAAAGAGGTGAGGCTGAAATTGGACGAGGAGGGAAATTAACGCTGGTGCAGATGAGATCGTCGGTTGGCTGGAATGGGATGGAATAGTGGAACGGATCGAGTTCTTGGCGCCGTTAAAGGAACTTGCGTCGCCTCGTATTTTTTCCGTCTAGAGATCTACGTTTTTTTATTTCTCTTTTGAAGAGGATTCATTGTCGTTGGCGAAAGAGGAAACATAAAGTAGATGTCATCCTCTATTTATCGTTCAAGTGTTTCATAAGGTTAAGACTTGACCGCGTTAAAATATTGCGCAATATACGTATTTTTAATAAAAAATATGCAATAGGTCTTCTTGCGATTTACATTTTATGTTTGTATACGCATTCTGCATTTTAAGAATGGAAATGAATTACCTTCACCTTCTCAGTTGTAGAACTAAAATATGCTCAACTGCTTCTGCTTCAAGTCAGAATTATTCGCATCTGATAAATGTGGAAAATTGAGGTGAGGGTTATCTTCACAATTTAATAACATGCAAAGTACCCTACTTTTGAGACAGAACTCTTATTAAAAAGGTAAAAAAGTCGTAGAAAACCTCGTTCATATTAATTTCAGTCAGAATCGAAGGTCAAAAAGGCGTTTATAAGTCGTAAAAACACCCAGGGTACAGTAGGTCAGACTTTTACGAGAAACTGAAAGGCTTCGCAGATCGATTTGCTGTCGAAAATATACCATATCTCACTTCTTTAGAGATAAGAGATATCATATTTCATTTCTCTTCCTCCAATGTTGAACAGATAGTAATATCGGAAAAGTCGCTATTACTATATCTACTGTAGGCCCGTAAGAAAAACATTACCAGAACCGAAAAAAGTGAATCGACTTCCACTGCCTCTTCGCTCCGATGTACATCGATTCCTAATCGAGTTATCATGTCTAACACTAAAAAACTATTAATTGCTTGGAAAGATTTTGAAAATTAAGCATGCACTACAAAAATTATAGGACAGTCTATGTAACCTAAACTATTCTTCAGATTTCTTAAAGTTATCTTAAGTCCCCTTAGTGCTCTCAGCATAATATCTTCACACAAGAGGAGTTTCTCATTTCCAACATTACCTACACACGATTATCCGGTCTCAGGATCTCTTGACCCGTTCTGCAAACAGAACTCGCGGAGACGTTTCCTGCCTGACCAAGAGTTCGCGCAAAAAAAAAAGAGCAAAGGATAAAGAAAAGTGCGAAAAGACAAAGCGCCAAGATGTGAACCTGAACAACCTCATGCCTGGTACCAGTCCGGTGAGTTGACAGTGGGTATGCAAAGCTCACTCCTCCGATACCACCTCCTAACTTTCGCTCCTCAATGAAAACTCGTTTTACGTTCATTCTTCGAGGGCAACTGTATGCTTGTGGCAACGACCAACGAGGTGTCTGTGATTTGAGACCTTTGATTTATGGTACAGTCATATCAGTATTTATAGACATTGCAACGTGATTGGGAAAATATATTACTCTGGATAATATTATAATTAGATTGACAGGGTTCTTAAAATATATTACTAACTTTTGTATAAAAAAGTTAATTTTATGTTCCATTGTATTATATTAAGAGTCTATTGTCGCAAAATTGTATCTCAAAAGGTGTAGATCGACATCATTTCAAGGACATCTATTTTTAAGGGACTCACTTGTTGCTTAGAAGTAGGATTATCTTATCAGCCTCTCTATTCCATAACGCATAATTATCAAATTATTAATCCAGATATTTTGAATTCAGTTTAATACTCACCTGCTGACCTGTAAATTATAAATTGATAATGGTATTTGCATACAGCAGATATAACTTTTTCTTCTTCACGAAATATGTACAGTGATCCTCACGAGTCTCTTATATGGTACCTATTCTCATGTTAAGCGGGTCATTGAGCCATGGAAACTTAGAAAGAGCACTTTGTTGAGATAAGGCTATCGCTGTTATACTAGCATTGCAGACGCCTCTCTGTACAAAGTTTCCTTCACCGGCCAAGTACTAAGCTCTGTTCCTGATTACACACAAGAGATCTCTTCAGCAACAAATGTCATATCATATACATATATTGCAAGTTTTAGACACTTTATTTTATTTATATAATATATATTGTATGTGTATATTTCATACCATATGACGTATTTATAATTGGCTTCACGCTGGTCGATTAATCCTGTCACACTTTTTACAGCTCCTACAAGCAGAATTCATTCATGAATGTCTGGTGAATGGCGGTTGAGAATCTGTGGGCGTAGTGGACGAAGCTCTCTATGCCAGATTCTTTTTTATGAATGAATTTACGCACTTCCTAACACGTGTCCCTTTCGCACTTCCCGTGCCCCTTCACTTCTTTCTCTTTCCCTCTTTTTTTCAATGTAGACACTTTACCCACGCGAGTCAAGTTGATCCGTCAACTGTAAGAAAGTCCGCCTTAAGAAAGTCTCTGCTTATGTAAGGATTCATAATTAGGTATTTAAATGAGTCTTTTTTCTGGCTCTACACTAACAGACTTCACAGCCTAAGCTATATAGTTTCCTTCCGTTCGAAATAATGAAAATGAAGATTCAAACGTTTACGTCATCCCCTAAGTACAAAAAAAAATCTTAGCAATTCCCCAAACTTCAATAAGATGTTAAGTCTTGTCGTTTTTAAAAAAAAATAACTTTTCATTGACGTAAACATTTAAAACTTCAGTCTCATTCGAACTGGACAAAACTGGAGTTCTATAAAATTATAAGTTTTCCAATTCCGACTTTCATTTAAAGAATTCTTGAACACAATTTAGATTGTTTCAATTTCAGATTCCTAAATTTCGGAAGCTGTGAAGCTGAATCTGTTCAGGTCTGATTAAACTCCAGCGAACCTTATCCGATTCCATCCCAATGAGATATGTTGAAGGGATGCGATGTCGCGTGTATATATATCTTCCGACTGCAGCTAATATCAGAGTAGTTCCCAAAGGCTTCAGTTTGCTTGGAAGCTCCTGGGGGTGGGGGAAATAGTCAGAGGCTTTGAGAAGGTTTAGGGGGTTGATACCTAGGAGGTTGGCATGGTAGAAGGTTCGCCTTGTAACACAAGGTAATGCTCGTTGTGTTTGTCCGGATAAACCAGCCATGTAATAGAACCTCGCGGGACAGGGGCTACCCATAATGTAGAGCGGAGACAGTAGCAAACTCCCATTCTCATGCAATTGATGTCAAAGCCAGAATGAATTTCATTGAATGCATCCCTACACAATTTGTGTCTTGTGTACACCGACGGTTTTTATTACGGGATTAATCCCACCAGAAACAGCAGCTGGAACATCCATGCCCGAATTTCATATTTGCAACAACAGAATGCATAATGTTTAATTTTGATTTTATCAATCATTTCAAGGTCATGTATTTTAAAGGGACTCAAAAAGTCTCATCTTTAAAGTCGTATGTACAGTTCGCCTGGAAATCTTCTGAGACATCTTAATCTACAACGCCTTGCAAAAGAATTTTCATAACTGGAGTTTTAAATGTTAAATCACTTTCAGTCACTTCAAGGTCACCTTGTTTAAAGGGATAATTTAATACAATAAAAGAAAAACCGAGCTTAGTGCATGCTCTTTTTTTATATTTTAAAGTGTCGTGAAAGCAATGTAAAAGCGAGACTCCGGAGCATTGTGCACTACATGTACTTTTTTCCTCGGAAGCAGTTTGAGGTACAAGGCAAACTTGAAGTCAGAGGAAATGGGTGTGAGGGGAAATCTTGACTGCGCAGAAAAACATTGGAAAAGTTCATACACTCTCAGCCGCAAATAGATCGACGCCAAGTAGGTGTTTTCATTCTTTGCGTTCCCATTTGAAGAACACGTATCGTTTTTTTACTCTCCGTGTGGGCAAAGGAATAAAGTTGATGCAGTCGATATCGAGTTGGAATTGGGTTCAGTCTACAAATGGGAGTCATTTCTTTAAAACCGCATATTGATGAGATGATCAAGTCTCGAATACGAATGCAGGCGCTCTTTATTTCGATCATATTTAAATTTTAGCGCTTTTAAATTCAGCACGGAAAAAGACGGTGGCATTCGCTAAATCTTTCGAGTTGGGTAGTTGGGTACCTATAGGAAAGTACGTCAAAGATGAACACTGTATCTCTAAGAACACACAAACCTGAGAACTTTTTAATTTAATAACCTTATTCAAAGTAACAAAGCCTCTTCATCCTGGAGAATTTAATAGATTTCTCCCTGTGTATATGTTCATGCTGTCGTTGATACGAAAAGCAGCCTTTGCGACAGGGCTCGAAAGCTGCATTCAATTAATTGCACTCTAGAACTCTCTGCGAAGCTTTTAGAGTATGCACTGACTTCTCTTATTTCTCAATCTCTTCGAAGCTACATCATTCTTATTTGTTGTTTGTGTTTTGAATAAGTAAATTTATGATTAAATCTACTTAGCATTTCCCATTTTCCATTTTGCGAATATTATTAGCTTCAAGTTTATAATTTACCATATAAACTGTCTACTTCTCAGCTCTTAAGTTTAATGCAATGTGAAGAGACAGATGAAAATTGTTCGTCGATGTTTTCCCTTTAGATTACATTCCAATTACTCAGAACTTACTGGTGTTCTTTCTCGAATTTTAGGATTGCTTAAGGTACATTTGTTATGGTTCCTATTTACATAGAATTAGTAGCAACGATGGCGGCATGTCCTCTCAACACCGAGGCTAAATGGCTTATCCAAGAAACGACGTTGATTTAGGAGCGGCATTAGCAATCAACTTGTGAACACAACCGGAACCTACGAGACACTAGACAGTTTTGCGTGTAAGCAGTTCATGAGGCAACGACTTCGATACTCCACATGCTGACTATATACAACTCACATATCCATTAGTCGTCCCTTTGTGTATCTACGTAAATCCTTAGCAACAGTGTAAAATAACTGAGCATCAGCTGCTAGCAATCTGGTGCAGATTGCGAGCAGCTGATAAAGATGTCTTCATCTTCCAAACCATCTTGTTTAAAAGGACTCATAAAATCGTATTTCAAAAGTTTAGATCGACTGTGAATTGTCTGAAATTTCTAGATCCGCAACCTATCACGGAAGAATTTTCAAAATTGAAATGCCAGTTTTGCTGCTACTATTTTTTAGACTTTAAATGGTGACGCTCCTGATGTTGATCCTATTTGTAGATTGTGCAAATGCATAATAGATGATGCAAGTGCTCGAGGTAATACTAAGGCTGCTCCTATTTGCAGACTTAGAAGCGTTGAAGCTGTTTGCTCTACAAAGGGTAAAGTTTTCAAATGCTAAATTGCGTCTGCTAATGAAAAATCTCTTCTAAGCAAGTTGAAACTGTATAATAGAGAACACTTCAGCAACACAATTTCGCTTTTGGAGTCTCATAATCTTAATTCCACGATCACGTATTTTTAATTATGCAAAGTTCTACTGCTAAGTCAATAATTAATTTCTATTATGACAATTTACATTCCCTGATCTCTTATTCCTTGCGTCACTATCTTAATCAGAGCCTAATTAAACCTTGTTCCCCACCGTCTGGTTGTGACGAACCTTGAAATTCGAGGTAACGACCGAGCAGCATATCTAGGCGATGCAAGAAATAAATAAATAAATGAGAAACGATGCGAATTATGCGTTCGAATCGCGTACATGGAAATTATTCTAAGACCGCATACTGACTCACATACACTGACTATGTGCAATGTTCTGGAGAGTGCGATAAAGATAATCGCGAGAAGGTGAGCAAGTCGAGCGCCAAACGTACAAGGCATGTTATTCTCGCAGATATTCAATTTATTCGAAATTATCTAGAATATATATAGAGATTAAAAATTGGCAATCAAATAAAATAACTGTACTTTCTTAAAACCAATTTTTTTCATCCATCTCATCTGAAGTGTTGAACAGCGCGACAAAACCATTTCTCGCGCATCTTATTAGCAGCAACAGCGGTATCACTTCGGAATTCTGAAAATTGAATCGAGACACCAATCGCCGCGGGGAGTATGCCGCATGCTGGGATATATGGGGTTTTATTTCAAGTCCGTGACCCGAAGAGCCCCGTTTCCTCGCAGCGACCTCCCTATATATCCACGACCAGAGTTTCACGTTCCGCGTTCCTTCCACTTGTAACCAGCTCTAGACTCTCCTCGCCTCGCCTCGCTTTGCTGCCCGTGATGTACGAGCCAATCCATGCACTGCTTTTTCGAAAGGTACGGTTCGGATAAAAGAAGATCCTTTCTTTGCTTTTTTCTTGTCTTGCTTTGTAGCGACTACAATACGTTAATCTATGTTGTTATAACTTCGCAAACCTGCAATCTCAGGAAAGTAATCCATCAGCTCGTAACACCGACCATTTTTAATATCAAAATTGCCGCTCAATTAAAATTCATCACATTTTGTCCTTATACAATAAAGCCATTTGGCGATACCTCTCCGATTGTACGTATCTATTACAATTCTACTCAGTGATGACCGTGGGGATTGAATCAGAGCATTTTGTCCGCTTTACGGTCAATCTCTTCGCGACGCTGATAGGACGCAGCGAGATTGAATTTCACGGACGACCGTTGTTACTACAAAGCGAGAACACGAGCCCCTTTGTATATCTGGCTTTGCATGTGCGAGAGAGAAGGATATGTTTGTGCAACAGACATTACAGGAGCTATGCCAAATGTGAGCTTGCTTGTGCACTAGATTTCAAACAACCCATGCCTACAGGGATTGCACATCTACCTGATAGTTGATAGTGAACTACGCTATCACCCTAGGAAGAGTTATCGCAGGCTTTCCATCTAATTACCAATTTTGACGGATTTGATTGAGATAGCAACAGATTGAGTGAACACTGAGCAAATGATACGATATGCTTTCCAGATGACATCCAACTAAACTTTATCAGTGGCGTAGATAGCTTTTCCGTCTATCCACATCAATCTTTTTCTATTCCTTTCGCAATCTTTTTCAGGGCCTATCTTTTTCAATCCCTACTTTATATTTAAGATATAAGTTATTGATTTGACAAAGAGATTGAAAAATATAGAGATGATTAAACAAGGGATAGATTGATATAGAACTTTTTTGGATGACTGATACAGGTTTTTACAAAAAAACTTCTAAATCCTATCCCCATATTGATATCGATATGTCTATGATGTCCACAAAATCCTGAACTAGAGTAAAAGCAGAATGCGTCTCAACTTTTTGATTTCCCCCGAGATTACTCTATTCTGTACGTATCTGCTAAAATATTCACAAAAGTTGTTCTTACTCCGAAACTAAGGTATTTAGAGATTTTGCCCATCCAAAAGTTTTTGATATATTATTTTTGAGACCCTTCGATGACGCTAACGTATAAAAAAAGTTTTGACTCTTTGAAAAACCAAAATCCACGTAACACCTCGTAAGAACAAACAGAAAGGATTTATTGATCCAAAGCGACGGAAAAATAAAAAAAAAAAGTAGATGGGTATGACAAGCAAGGGGTGTCTTGGGGGAATTCTCTCGACCAATGGAATACGAACGATCTTTAAGAGGACAAGATTGAGGTTCGTGCAAGGGAACATAAATGCCAGATTGTAAAAGTAATGCAGTCAGGATATGTCCTCCAGGAATTGAACTTAAGGCCATGTAAGACTTACCTGGTCCCTATCTTACCGACATTTTTTCTTTGCAACCTTACTTGTACATTTATAAGGAAATTTTTCAAAATTAAATATCAATGCATAACTTCCTTAATATATTCAATAAAATGCATAATAAAATGTTCATCTTATAAAGGTGAAAATTGGCTGACTTGATACCAAATAACTTGGTATTGGTAAGAATGAAGTGCGAATAAGCGTTGTACTGAATTGCAAATGTCATTTAACGAAAACGAACATCTTTATAACATGACACAGTCTGCCTCGGTCGTAAAGACCTGTCTCGCGTGTTAAAGTTATTGCGCTCTGATGTCCGATACTTCGTGACACGGGAAATATGTTCAAAGAAGCAGTTTTTCTCTGTATGTGTTTTTATATGTGCACAGACAAACACACACACAGACGCACACAACAAATACAGATGCGAGATACGATTCCCCGAACAGGAAGTTTGATTTCTCGGACGAAAGAATGCAATCGGGTATAATTCGTCTTGTTAGTCGCTACATGCATGCATTATGCATACTGTCGATGTGTAATATAAAATTGCACTTGCTATTAATCATGTGTTCTAGTTTCTGCGTCTTGTACTTAAGCTCCAGATCACAAATTGTCGATAAACACTGAACGTGCCTGATCACTTTTTTCATAAATTATTTAGGTCAATCGAGGATTAGAGATTAAGGCAATTTCTTACTTTGTGTAAAATTTTTACAGTATTTTATAAGATTTAAAAGAATTTATGAAAAGAATTCATGAGATTTAAAGTCATTCGAGACATTAAAAAAATTTCAGGAGATTCTTTGTGTATGTTTAATGACCTTTGTCAATAATTTATTTTAATTTTTAGGGATTTCGAAGGATTTTGAAAGATTTCAGAGTAGTTTAAGGATTATTCCTTAAAGTCACTTGAAATATCTTGAAATCGCTTTATATTCCTTAAAAATTACTTGAAATTATAATAACTTTATTATACGATGTGAAAGTTTGTTTTCAGACTTTCATTTCTTAATCTTTGCATTGAAATGATTAAAGAGTAAATTAATTATTAGTTTGAAATGACATGGGCGACATATTGGTTGTAGTTTGAACTCGTGCTATTTGAATGGGCGTCACGCTACCGTCAACGCGACTGCTTCTGGACTCGTTGACTCAGGTTGCCCACACACATCTTAAACTTCATTCATAAAGCATGCCGTGGGCGTATGCACGAATCACATTTCCCTTTTTATCGTTGTAAAGCGTAACTCGGCAGTCAAGGCGTAGGCAGAATTTTGCATTCATTAGACGCTCACGAAGTATCAATACAGCGGCGAAAATTTATTCATTTTCCGGAAATCGCAATTTCTACGCTTTTCAAAATCACAAATACGAAATTTCTCTTAGTCTTTCACGTTTCTTTACGTTGAATTGACCTATGGCCTCATCGTAACTTATCAATTAGTAAAAATGATTTATGACGAATTATTGGTGTGACTTTATGACCTATATAATCAAAAATTTTTTTTTGAAATTGTTTCCAAAGAATTCTAGAATGAAAGCCAAAAATAATATAAGTCCTCTCTTGTCACCCCCATTTAAAGTTCGTTCAGACACACCGTGCAACTTTAACAATTGAATAACTTTTGAAGGGACGAATTTATCAAAAAAAAAAAACGGTCAACTTTTTGTATGGTGTTGAATTACCAAATAAAATATGAATTTTTTATTGTTTTAGCTGTATTTGTTTCAGAAAAAAAATTTTTTTATGACCAACTAGCAATTATGATCCACGAACTCTGCGCGTGATTAGTTTCTCGTTTTTGTACACTTTTTTCTAGTAGAAAAAATAATTCTGCAACTGATATTTCTAACATGATGATAAACTCGAGAAGCTTACCAATAAGAACTATTTTCATTATCTTCTGTTATGTCCTTAGTTGTGTTTAGTCATTGTTTTCTAACAAATTGTGCCCGTTGTTTTCCGAGATACGGAGAGCAATATCAACCAGGGGTTAATGAAGACAAGTTCATTGTGCACCGAGTAACGAGCAAGGGTCGCTAATGAGTCTGGGCCGGCCCTGTGAAAATCGTAGAGGACAGTGAAGAGCCCACCGAGACTGCAGGGTGATTACTTGTTAATGCTAATCGTTATCCCCACGGAGCTTAAATTACCTCTTGCATTAAATACTGTTAAAGGACATCTATGTAGCCGCGACGCTTCTACTGATTAAAGCCTCATCAGCTATGTAAGCCTTTATATCCTCTCATAAAAAACAAATTCACGCAAATCAAGACCTAACTTTTAGCATTAAAACATCACTTTAAGATATAAGAATTAACATGTGATCGTTTATTCTGAATTGCTTTCGAAATCCAGAGCTTAATGTAGAAAGTTGAGATTTAAGTCGTAAATCTGAGGATGCAAGATAAAAACTTTTCAGGAAGGTGAATTCGAAAGCTTAAGGCACGAGACACAATTAATGCACTTATAACACGATTAGAAATAATTAATTTTATTCGAATTCTGTTTTAAAAAATAATTTATTAGTATTTTTACTTGGAATTTAAAGCACAAGACTAAATAAGTCAGGCGCGAGCTTTCTTTTTTTGCAGAGAAGTCTGCGAAAGAATAAACTACCCTTCAGTAAACTCGAGAGAATTTTAATCTACATTGTCGCTCTTTTTCCAGCGCTAAAATTACGCATCCCTTAATCTTTATCCCTCTTAGCTCCACCACTCTTTTCATAATAAGAAGAAAATGGAGCTTCATTTTCGACATTCTCGCTAAAAACAAAGGCCGAGTAAATTAACGTAAAATTGTTCTTTTGTCGACGGGTATAAAAAGTTCGAGTGGAATTCAACTCTCTGAAGACAGTCTGTCCTCGAATTTTGAGAAAATATTATGGACGTTCAGCATCTTTTTGATACAAAATGAATCTGTTCACTACAATATTTTAAATACATTTAAGGCCATGTAAGACACCCGACCCCTAACTTATCGACATTTTTTTCTGTGCAACCTTACTTGTAAATTTATTGAAATATCTTTAAATATATGACATGAAATTCTTATATAATAATAACTAATCATCTTTTTCTTTTTGCTTATAGGTAAGAATTTGGATCTGGATATAATATATATATAGGACTGAAGGCTTTCCAAAATTAATTTCGCTGACCAAGTGAGTAGTTTTTTTTGCACTACATACATTTTTACAGTAAGGTGTATACTGTGTGAAGGAATTTAACGAAATATGAAAATCGCCCAAGGACTGAAAAAAAATCGGGGAATTGTCCTTGATTTTAGTTTTGATGCAAGAAAAAAACTTTGAAAAAACGTTTCCAAATAATCAATATAAATATTTTTGACAGTTTTAACTTGTTTTGAATCTCTTGAAATCATTTTTCTTATCTTTCTTTAAATCTTCTTTAAAAATTCCTTGAAATTCCTTCAAATCGTTAAGGCCATGTAAGACTACCCCATCCCTACCTTACCGACATTTTTTTCTCTGCAACTCTGAACTTAAGCTAGTGACGAAGTTATCGAAGGAAAGGGAAATGCAATAAAAAATAGGATGCATACCTCAATTGCATTACTAGCTAAACCTTCAACACAAATCCAAAAAGAGAAAATAACGAAACTCTAAAAAGAGAGAATATTCTGAAAGCTATTTTATGGAAATAATATTTGAATTTAATAGAATTTGATATCGAATCACGAGATTAAATTATAAATGAAATTAGCATCAAATATTAATAATTATAATAGGTGGTCACCACACTGAATTTTGTCATCAATAAAAAGCTTCCTCCATGAGGAAGCAAAAATCTAGTTTCTAAATAAATTGTAATATTGAAATAGAGCAAATTACTGATGGTGTAACCCACTATGCATTGTACATATGATGATTCTAGGGTAAGAGCTAGGGACATAGGGATTTACTTTCTTATATAGGATCGTTATGCGGTTCAGAAGGACGCGTTCCTCCGGGACGCTTTAATATAAGCGAAAAGTTATTACCGCATAACTTCATCAACAAGTCAAATGCTGCGTTTGGAAAGCAGCGACGATATCCAGGCAAATATTCTGGTCACGGGGCGCAAAAAGGACGATATCGCACCGTTCCATATCGATTATACGTCCATGACAGTGGCGTAATATTCAACGTGAAAAATAGCGGTATAATAATGCGGGAAAATAAGCGTTTCATAATTGCAGGAAAAAGGAGGGTGCGGGAATAAAAAGACGTGGATTCCCTAGACGCCGGAATCCAATTTTTCTGATGTTTTGACATTGATTTGACTTTAATTCTCAAACTCTGAACGTTTAGTCTTTCCGGAATATATTTCAAGAGAAATTTTCAGGTCTTGATATTGCCAGACTATAAAATAATCCTTCGAAGTAATGATATAGTCAAAAAATATCTCGGCCTATTTTTCTGAATAAGTATAGCTAAAAACGCTTGGGAAAGATTTCTTTTAGTCGTTTGGTTCTCTCGAAACTTTATACAGAAAATTTAGCGGGATTATATCCGGAGCGGATCGCTCGGTTCATATTTACGAGTGTTTGCGACTTGGATGTCTATTTAACCAAAACGAGAACGGTCTCGTAGGCGAAATATGTCGAAGCGTATCCTATCTATGTCATGATTAGTTTGAAAGTATCGTCATAAAAGTTTCTAGTTTGCCATAAGGTCAGATTGGCTTCTGGTAAGATTATTAAATATCATCGAAGAGCACGAACCCGGCTCGGTAGTATACTATCGAACTTTTGTTTGAAAAATCAGTTCGATAGGAGGTCTGCAAGTTATATTATATCTTAGGACGTCTATATCATTCCAATTGATGTCTCACATCAATGTCTTTTTGCCCACTAGGTATGGTTGAAAAACTGAATAGACAAATGTATAAACAACTGGATGACCAAACGGTTGAACAGTTGAATAAATAACCTGATAAGCGAATGATCAGCTGGAGGAACATCTGAACGAGCATCTGGATGAACGAACAATTGGATAATCTGCCGAATGAAAAGTTGGATGAACAGGTTTTTCAGATTTCAGTATAGATATCTGAGATTCTGCAACAAGTCATCTATAACGATAACCCAAAGCTCAGAGAAAAATGTCCTTTATATCGTAAAAATCACTGGTCTTCCGCAATTTGGGGTGTCAAAGATGGATTCGTCTCCGGAGGCGCGTAAACCAATTTATCAGAATAAAAGTCGAATAAATCTCACCACTATTGGTGGTTCGCGAATCCGACCCTGAACTCTACACTTTTCCTTTTTCCCTTTCTTCTATTTCTATGTACTCCATTCCCTCACAAACCTTCTTACTTTTCTGCACTTTTCGATTTTTCCTTTTACCCTGTGTCCGAGACGAGGATTGTACCTTATACACACGTAGTCAAGTAAAGTCGTATAGAATCTCGAGTGGCCCATAAACCGAGTGATCTTAAAGTGTTCCGTCTACTTTTCGAGGTCTTCGAACTGAAACTTATGTTCGACACTTTTACGCCATCAAGTTATTGATTCGTGACAATAAAACTGGTTAAGAGTTCTAGTTTCTTAATTTGATTCAAAGTTAAATCCCCGCATTAAAGCTTAAAAAGGTTTCAGTCCCAGAAAATAGAACTCCGATCTCCAAGTCTTTTTTAGCGTCTTAAAAAATTCATAACTTTTTTTAAAAGTTGTTCCTGTTTTTCAAAAACTTTTTTGCACTTTTTTATGACTTTTTTGAAACTACTTGGGACCTTTCTCCTATTTACATTTTATTCTTTAGGACTTATATTTTTTTCCCTTGGGTAATTATTTTGTTCAAAACATCGTATTTATATTTCTATTTAGATGTTGCACTTTAGAGATAAAAGTATGCCCTTTAGTGGCAACAGAACTTTAGAATCTTTTCCGTCTCTGGAATTCTTCAACTCCCTGAGAGATATCCTCATTAAGAGAACGGGGTCACCTCGAGATAATGAGACGCAAAGCGAAACTGTGTGACAAAAAGTCGCTATCGCCACTTGGAATTTGAAAACAAACCATGAAATTTTAAAAGCTCGCCTTGGAATTTTCAAAACGTTTGTTAATACGGACTTGAATTTTAATTTAATGGAATTGTATCTATTTTCCGAGAGATTTAACAGGGTCTCCATACAATTCTCGCATTTTTTCCGCTTATAAATATAAGGTCCCTCTTACCATAATTATTACAATTTATTAAAGGATTTTGAAATAATTCAAAAGATTTCAAGAGATTCAACAAAAATTAGAAGTGGTCACCCTGTTTAACATAAATTGAAATATTAACAACACTGATATTTTCCTCGAAATCTAGATTTATTGCTTATTGAAGCAAAATACTTGTACATGAAACAAACTTTAAAATATCAAACATACAGATCAATATCAATCTCCCTAATGGGGTTTCCATCGGAAAGGAATATTTGGTTAATGGACAAGTTCGCCAAACGCAAATGCACCTGAAACGAGGAAAAGTGCCTTTGAGGAAACCTTTCGGCTGGAAACTTTTTAGGATAACCAAGCAGCAGTTGCAAAAGCAAAGTCTCACTCATGCGTCCACGTTTTTTAAACGTCAACCACAAACTTCCTTCAGAAGGACATATTTCCATTTTTTTTTTATTTCATCTCCAGTTAGGAAACGTCTGCCTCTTTTCTTGACTGATAGAAATGAAAAAAATGTTGCAATTAAAAGTATCTGTAGGAGACGAGACGGAGCTGGATTAATAATGTCGCAAAAGAGAACTTTTTAATTGCAATAACATCAATAAGTATAGGGGAAGGATGCCCACAGAGTCTCAGAAGAACCTAATATCCTAAAGACATCCTTAGGACGCCCATTCCAGTCCAAAAGATGTCTTAAAGACGTCTTTTGGACGTGATTATGCATGGAGAATGAGATATTCTTGAAGATATGTACAAGTTTTGATTCTTATACTTTTAATTTTATAGTGAATTTTTAATTTCAACTCATGAAAATGAATGAAAGAAATGTTTAATCGCCTTGAATCGATTTTATCATGTCCAATATTATATCTACAGTCTTTGAAAGTAACCGATTATCAAACTTAATGCTTACACCTGTTTTTATCGCGGACCACCTGGTATCGATTAAAGCTTACACTGTATGTATATCCTGTGACAAGGATACGAGAAAGAGATCGACGACCGCTGGATCCAAAAGATCGATCGATCTCAGAGCGGATGCAGAAGTCGCCAAACTTGTTTCTCGCGAATCTATTTATCGTATATTTATTTGGGTCACAGGGTAAGGAGCGACAGTGTCGCCAACGGTCTACCAACGGAGAAACGAGTCCCACGCTGATCAATTTAAATGAAGTCAAGAAAAAATCATTTCGAAAGAGAGAAAAATGAAGGGGAAGATAAAAACCATCAATACATATGGTAGATTAAGCGTTGGCGAACTTGATCGCGCGACCCACACGTACTTTTTCAATCTTATCTCATCGATTCGTTCATTCACCGCTTTGTTAATAAATAAGAGATTAATAATTAAAATGATTACTCTCTAAACTTGAATCAGTGCAAAATCAGTGAAATTTCACTGATTCCCAGTTAAATTCAACTGTCAACGCTCAGGAGCACTTGTCGTTGTCAGTTCTCAAGTCAATGAAATGTCATGTAATAAGAGCAACTATACTTGACATTTCAAACGTAACTTTCTCCCTTCTCTTTCTCTCTCACTATCGTTCAAAGGTGTATGATTTCTACAATCAATACGATTGTAAAATCTATGATAAGATATTAATAAATAGGAACATCTATTATTAATATTTACCACCCGAGAATACTTCTTTATTAATTAACTTGTCTATCCTTTTCCTGTCAATCCTGTCCACCGAAATGTAAAGCGAAGGAAATTAATTTGCAATCAACAGTCGCAACTGTGAGTGACGTAATTAAACTGACGGATAACATTTAGTAGGGGCACCTACAAATTTTATCTACAAAACGTATTAGAGATTTACACAATCGAACCTTACAATTATTTCCCTATCAGTCCTTTTGTTATAATTTCAGTAAAATTACTTGATTCGATTTTTCATGAATTATATTTAAAACCTGACCCTGGTTTGACTGAAGCATCCGCTAAGATAATTAAAGTCGCAAGATTTAACCGGGAAAAATCCAAACGTTACAAATTGAATTTTTATAGTTATCAATATATTTCTATAACACAAATGTAAAATATATTCAAGATAGATATGAATATTCTACATACGAAAAAGCCACACAGTTAATATTGGTCAGACAGTTTTATGTGCGGTTAAGCCAGAGCGTTTCTACCTTCCGCGATCGTGCATTTCTCGTTCGTAATTCGGTCAAAAAAATCGATGGCATAATACCACGCTATTATTTTCCGGTTCCTATCCCGTTCTGCGAACCGGCATCCAAGATTTAAATCAATTCGAGTAAATCTTTTTCCAATTGGATAAATAAAAAGTTCTTAGTGCGACTTAAAGTACGCCAATTTTTAAAGTAGATAATCCAATAAATTTTTAACAGTTTTTCACTGTTGAAATTTACAATTTTACCAGAGAAATAATTATTCGGTTAGCAAAATTGATGATCTCTGATTCCAAGTGTCAAGCTCATAAAATATACTCAAGAATTTAGTAACAGAGATCTGACGTGTTTCAACCCTTCGTTAACCCCTTGTCAGTTTTCATCGCTTTGTATTGTCAACTCTTGACATGAGTGGTATGATTAATAATGCTCTCGAAAATGGAATTCTATATCTGTTTCAGTAATTGAATTATCGAGCTCAGACCTGTAGAAACCTGTAGTTGCGTCAAAGACAATTTTATATTTAACTGCAGTTCCCTATTTCCACCTCCGGATTTGCGAAATCGGATCGTTTATTTTGCCTTGATTTAATCTGGCATTGATCGATTAATGCGATGCTTGTTTGCAGGTTTAACTGCGAAAACAAATATTTCGCGATAAAGTGCCGATAATTTTCTTTATTTTTCCGAACTGTCTTGTATTTTTTTCATTTATGATGTATTTTCCCGAACTGTATTAAATTTCTCTGTACACAAATTTGATATTATTTATGTCTTAAAATCCAGATTCAGGAGCCGGATGACATGACCGTTGCATGACGAATTTGATTTACCGCGCAGGGACTAAAGATAGCAGAAAACGTTTACCACTTTCGCGACGCTACGCGGTATTTCGCAGAAGCAATTTTCTCTTCCATCATCGAGAGGAGATTGCTGCAATCAGCAAACAATTAACGAGGGGAATCATCTACCCCGAAGGTCCATCTGGTTGACGAGCCTCTATCGCTCTTTTCATGGGTATCCCAAATCCAGAGAATAATTCGTCTGGTTTTAATGTTACTTTAGTCTACTTTCATTAAAATAATAAAGCCGCAATTAGAAAATCACGGCTTTAAAATTTTTTATTCCTGGATTGGGATGTATTTTTCTGAACTATACATACTTTGTCGAACTGTGATATGTTTTCCTGAATTCTTTCCATAAATTATCATTTATAAAAAGTTCAGCTTTAATTCCCTTTCAGTATATTATCTAATTCAATAAAGAAACAACGAGTTTACCTATTTCATAAGTAATTTTTAAAGTTTGAAGGCAGGAGAAAGTTTTTGAGTTGGGAGCACTAGAAAGTGCCCCCAACAAAAACTTAAGTTACGGCACTGCGGCGACGACGCCGGCAGATGCTTTTAACTCCCGTATAATTTAACGAATGAAGTTACCACGGTGTACTCTTGCTAACTACCGTAAGTTACGACGAATCTTACGAGAAAACTCTCTCTTTCTCTCTTCCGCCCTCTCCTCTTTCTTTCTGTTCGTATGTAGAACCTTGTTGGCCAACCTGGGGAATAAATTCTTAATTAAAGAACTGTTTACAAGGAGTGAATGATTTAGGGGTTTTGGAAGCATTCTGAGATATCTTGAATAAAACAGCAAGTTCAGAAACACGTTTGCGATTGTCGATTTCAGAGGAAATATTTCTTCCTTCAAATAGAGATACCCGGGGCTCATTCCACATTTTTTTATTTCTTTTTTTCTTCTTTGTTTTCTTTTTTATTTTAAACGGCATATTTATTGAGGATACATTCATTTAAATTTGGGAAAATATAATCCAGCTGAGAGAAATATAACGCTGTTCAGGAATATATAAAACATATATAGAAAAGTACAACTCATTGTCAGTTTAGGAACATACAACATACTTTGAGAAAATTCAATCGAGGCGAGGAAAATTTAATATATGCATATTTCGGAAAAATATTAAGGAAAATACAACGCAGTTTGAGACAATACAACATAGTTTCAGGAAAATACAAAATAGTTCGAGAAACTGCTACGCTATTCAGAAAAGTTTCACACAGTAGGGAAAAACCCAACCCAGAGTATACAGTTCGAAAGAATTCAACCAGTTTACGAAAACTTAAACAAGAAGATAGAAAGGTATAGACGAGAATATAGGAGTGAGATAGACAGGAATAAAGAAGTGGGGATTGAAAGAGATAAGAGCGAATTGAGACTGACGAGATAGAAATAGATAGGCAGGAATAGGTGAGAGATAGAAAGGGATAGAGAAATGGAGATTAAAAGAGATAAAAGTGAATTGAGATTGAAAGGGATAGGTGTTGATGTAAATTGAGTTAGAGGTAGAAATAGACAGCGGAGATAAGCTAAAATTGACCTAATTTTAATGTTTGTTGAGTAAAATGGAGAAATCGAATTTTAAGGATTCGTAAATTATTCAGCACTTTAGGTGAGCCAAAATCGTTTCAATCACTGCAATAAATGATCCAGGAGTGTTCGATTAGAGCTTGGAGCGCAGAATATGCCGGAAAATCACAGGCTAGTGCGCGGCGCATTAAACTTAATCTGCCTAACTTCCGGCCGTTCCTACGCTAACTACGGTACTTAGGAGCTCGCTCTATGCAAACGCGAACCACCGCACCGCCTTGCACGAAACTTACATTACCAGCGAGACCAGATGCGGTAAGCCATATACACTGTCGAGTGTACGATATCTCTGCTCTCTGCTGTCGTTACTACCTTTGAAAGGTGTTTTCGGAATTCATTGGCGTACAATGAAATTCAGGGAAACAGCTATAATTATGTATTATTAATTATGTCTAGTTTAAATTCAATATAATGGTTTTTCTTTTAAATATAAAGAACTCTGAGTTCGGAAGAAATACAATCCAGTTCAGGAAAACAAGATACAGTTCAGAAAAGCACATAAACTGTGTTTGTGGATTTCTTAGAGTTGCACAGTGGTTGTAATAAATGAAAGGAAAAAAAAGTACAAGTAGAGAAAACAAATTAACGTAGAGGGGCATACTTAAGCGAATATTTCGAAGATGATGACAGACAGATATCTCAGGCGACGGTCAACCACTGACAAACCAGTCTTACGAAGACACGATTATTGCTCCCAACGCGAGAAATCTTCACAAAGAAACACCGCCGTTCGACTTTTGCGTGCTTTCTTTCCACGCGGCTCTCTTTGCATCTGGATTCTCCTGTGAGCCTCAGGTATCGTCATTTTTCAACGAGAGCGCGGCAATTAATCTGCGAATTCTGCGGTAATTTTGTTTCGCAGTTTAACTGCAAGCAGGATGATCTTTGATCCTGGAAAGGTGACTCGGATTTTTACTGCAGAAACTTACGTGTACTCAAGCAAAACAAAAAAAAATCTTGTACTGTGCTATATTTCCTTTGAATTGTGTTGTATTTTCCTAAACTGTGTTTTATTTTCCCGTACTTTTTGTCTTTTCCTAAACTGGGTTGTATTTTCACGAATTTTCTTGAATTTCCATGAATTGTGTTGTATTTTTCTAAATAGTACTGAATTTTCCCAAACTGTGTTAATTTTTCCCGAATTATGTTGTATTTTTTAAAATAATTTTACAGAATAACTGATAAATCGATGTTCTCTTCGATATTTTCACCAGTCATGAAAATATATAATTAGTTGAAGTAAATCTTGTCGCAGACTTTTTACCATTTGTCTTTAAGTTTAAATTAAAATGTAATTACTTTTTCTTCAAGTTACGATGCTAAAAGTCCTGTCAACTACTTCTCCGAAAAGAGCTATCGCTCTCAAGCGAAATGGCGCTTTCATTTCCTCGACTCTGAATTTTATAACGGGTAAAAAAAAAAGCATCAGCTACCGGGTAAAATTATTAAAATACGCTGACTCGCAGTGAGTGAGCAGGAAGAAGTCGAGAGGGAAGCGAATCTACCTTAGAGATAAACAGAAGAGCCAAGAATGAATAAGGAGAACCGGCTCAGGATTCTGTGACTAGGATGAAAGGAAGAAAGATCGAAAATTGTTAAGATTACGAGACTGTCTGCTGAGGCTTCGCGAAGACTTAACTATTCAAATTTCATTCAGATTCTAGGTTATTTCTTCAGGAAGATAAAATAAGAGAATTTTCGAAATTAATTTCAGGGTGTTTTCGATACACTGCAAGAAAGTCTTCAATTATGTAGCAGATAGTAGGAAGATTTCAGCAAAAATACAATTTTGAAAAAATACAGCCTACCCTGCTGGATGTAAAGAGATAGAAATTCTATTCTTTTCTATCTCTTTCAATCCTGACTTCTCTATTCCTTCCTATCTCTCCCCTATTCTTGTCTATCTTTGTCAATCATAGAAAATACAACTCAAGTGGTGAAAATATATCCTTTAATCAGGAAAATGTAGCAAGGATTGGAAAAATATAATCTACTTCAGAAAAATACTTTCTATACGTTGAAAGAAAGTCTGTCAATTCCGTAGAAAATATTAAGAAGATTGAAATATTGAACGTCGCGTCATTTGCTTGAAATCCACATCGAAATTCTTATCCAGTGAGTGTGCAAACATGGCAAGTGGCGTTAAGCGGAATTACGTTGAGCTTGGTGCAATATAATCCTGACAATCTCGTTCAGCGTCTTCGCGAACGCTTTTCGTGTCTCTCTCTCTCTCACTCCCTCTCTCTTTCTCTTTGTTTGTGGTCTCTTTGTGTGCGACTGTTTGGTAACGATAATGGAATTATTACCGTAATGGAATTTAATGACAGACCGAGTGAAGCGATAATCCGACTCTCAGAAATTCTATTTACTTCTTCTTAATTAAAAACTATTTTGTAAAAACTAATTTCTGCTCATTATCTGCAATCCTATATTATAAGAATAAATTACAAAATTAATAGAATTGAATTCTTTACGCCTTTTGGTTTGACATGAATTCTTTCGAACATATTTTAATAGACTAGTTTAAACTTTAATTGAAGAAAATAAAATCTAGTTCGGGAAAGAAGTTAATTCTTAATTGGATAATTTCCACCTGAAATTTTTGCCTGCTCTTGAACGATAAATCCCTCATAATATTTTTCTCGTCGAGCGTGACTAAAATTTGATAAATATTCCCAGAGGAACATAACTCACCAAACATTGTGTGTCACGAAACAACTTAATTTTATTTTCGCTTTACGTTACGCGAGATGTTCTTAAAGAGTTGCGAAATATGATCTTTTTACGCCGCGGAATGGAACTTCTAAGTATGTGCATTACAATCAGTGTGTAAAAATCTCGAGCAGGTTTCTGCGCGAATTACCGTCTTTGTATTCTGAGAACCGAGCAGACCTTAAAATTACGAGCCACGTAGCCAGAATGTGCGATCTTGAAAATTTGCAGCGGTAGAGCGAAACACGTGCTCCTTAACAAAAACGAATGGTCAGAAAAGACCAAAAAAGACCAGAAAATAAACAGAAAGAAAGCAGTTTAAGCGTTACTAAAAAACACTCAGTGCTTTGTAGAAAGCAGGGAATTGAAAGTTGAGAGTAAGAAACGTGTAACGATAACTCCGCAATGATTCGGATTGATTCGGAATGAATTTCAATCCGAAGTTTTCGAATAGGGATGTGTAACACGTAATCCCTCAGATTTTTCTATAATTTATAATCAGCCATCTGTAAAATGTAATTCATAAAACGAAATGTAATCTGTTATACATCATACATTTTGCTTAACATGTGAAATGGGTAATCCGTGAAACGCATCCGGAACACGTATAATCCTCTACCCTTGATCCGCGACATTTAATCCGCTATCCGTGCTCCGTAACATGTAATCCACCATCTACAAGATCTAACCCGTAAAAAGTGACACGTAATCCTCTAAATGTAATAAGTTTTCCGTAAGACGTAATACGTATCCGTCAAACGTATCCGTCAAACGTAATCCGTTAAATTAATACGTTAAATATAAATTTAAGGTATATGTTATGAATTTTCAAAATTTCGACGAAAAATATTTTCTGCGAGGACCCGCATTCATAAAAATTTTTCTAGTGCATGTTCAAAGCTCTGATGCTAATGAACCCGGCAGCGCGAGATCGTTCATAGACTGTTTTGCATAAGGGGGATGGAGGCATCCTCTCCGCGGCAGGCTGGTCCGTTACAGAAACTCGCCCGGAATATGCATACGGTTGTGGGGGGGGGGGCTTTTTGATCGTTCCTACTCAAGAAGTCGGATGTGCGGCCGGTCATTAGTTCCTCGTTTTGAATAAACCACTCCGCCTCGCTCGTCAACAGGTATTACGTCATTCGTTTCTTTACTTGCTTGTACGATGCCCGCCGTATGCAAATAACGAGACTCGTGAGTTAGCGTACCCGCCATTATCATTCCCGGCAGTAGTCGAGTAGGCTGCATAAAGTTACGATTATTATCGTTATTCCGGCCTCTCTGCAATTTTCCCGACGAGCCCAGACTACATTTCAAATCAAACTGCGATTTTCAATTTCGAATTTTATGAAATTACATATACTTTATATATTACGGCTGCGAAACTAGAGAGAATGCAATGAAAATTATTAGTTGGGTGTTAATCTTAATTCACTCGGTTGGAACGTGATATTTAATTCTATAGGAAATCTGGAGAGGGTTTGCTTTTAATTTCGTAGAATTCAGTGGAAGAAAATAAGATTGTTGTTATAGGAATATAAATATAAAGTATGATTACGTAATACGAATCCGTAACACGTAATCCGAATTTTTAGCACGAATCTGAATTCGTAACACGTAATTAGTATCTGTGACGCAATTCGTATACATGACATATCATTTTTATTCGAACGCATAATATATTTGCGTAAAACGTACAAATTTTAAATGTAAATTGAAAGTAACTGTCGGCTATTTGAATAAAATAGTGAATAATTTGTGGAAAATAATTTATATAACATCCAATCCAATATTCAACATTTCAAGGAATGCACTTGTCTCGTTCCACTTCTGGAAAAGCGAGAAGTGCCCTCTTCTGTTTTCTCGAGGGAATGAACCTGAAAATCGCGCCAGAACGTCGTCTAGACGAGTTCTAGAGGGAAAATCAAGTGCCTAAGCCTGACATGCAATTTATCTTAGTATCATTCGTTGTCCTCTTTGCTCTTTAAATCGCACCCCTTTTGGCTCTCTTTCTATTACTCGGCTGTTCTTCCTAGCCTAAAGCAAGTCTCGTACCATAGGCGAGGAAAGGTAAACTAAAGGGCAAGATCGTGTCTAACGGGTGTGTGTAAGTTAGGTCGTGCCGTACAAGGAAATCGATTGTAGTGAATCGAGAAGGCGTTCAAAGTGCTAATCGAATAAGCCTAAACGCATTTCCAGTAAGAGAACTCTTAACTCGTCCGCTAAAAGTGATAATATAATTTTTTTGTCTTTGGCCATTGAAAATAGTTAGAAATATTTATTATTGATATTTCCTTAATATTTGAAAAGAGAGAGGGAACGAAAGTTATAATTAGCTTCTCGACGCTCCACAGAAAACAGACTTCTTTATGCAAATTGCTCATGCTTATTATTATTATCCTTTTAATTCGCGTCTCGCTGCTAGATAGAATTTCAAGGTAGAAGAGACATATTAGGAGAGAAATTCTCAAGAAATTTGAATTAGTGTTTAAAACGTGAATGCCGTACAAATTTAATGCCTAAAATTTGATAAGAAGTTTTAATTATTGTCATAAATAAAAAATCTTTCGACATTTTAATGCTGATGACGATATCATAAAAATATGGATAAACTTGTAATAACTATGTTATAACTTTAAAAATTACGTCCTACTTTAAAAGCAATGTCGAGACCTGTTTCAAACTTCCTGTTTCACAAACTTCACACTTCTCTTACTTTTTTTTCTACCGCTTTCCAGGAAAAAATTGTAGACGCTAACCCCTTCGAATCCTATCAACTAGGTGGAGATCCTTCCATTTCCTACCCAACTGATCATCGAAAACGATAGGATAAAGAACAAGATTTTTCTGAGAGTCTCTCTATTTCCGGAATTCGATCAAGCAATCGATCGTCTCGCCAGTTCAGTTTCTCTGACATCTAGATCTCCATAGTATATATTGCTCTGGATCGAATGTCGGGTTCGAGAAGTCTATTCCAGTCTCGAAAATACAACTTCCCGAACTTTGGGAAGGAAACACTGCCTCTGTTTACATCAAGTACTTGATACTCGAGTTGAGATAGAATGTAATTCTCAAGCTCATAAGGTATTCAAGAGAATCAAATTCCTTCAACTGGTGTACTTGATACATTTCAAGAGAAAATAGCCTGGAGTATGATGCTTAGTCATTTTACAATAGGAATGTTCTATTCTCTCAGGAGAATCGCTTTTTGAATCAATTAAAATGCTGCAATTCGTAACACGTTATACGTCTTTTTTGACCCCGAATCCGTCAGACGTAATCCGAACTCCTGATAAATAATTCGTAATGTCATAAGACAACACGTAAACCGTAACACGTATTCCATAACACGTAAATCGTTATCCGTAATCCGCAATCCGTCCATCTATTCGTAATTCCTCACTTGTAACACGTTTTCCAAAATATGCATTACATAATCTGTAATACGTATTATTTATGGCGCAATGCGAAACACGTAATACGTAATTCATACACGTAATGCGTAATCCGCATTGAGAAAAAGTAACACGTGATCCGTCACATTATATCAGATGTAAAACTAAGTTGTAGACACAATACATAATAAAATTTGTGCATTATTGCAAGTTAGATGATTACGTAGAATGAGACAAAATTAAATGAGTCGATTAAATATTTGATGAAATTCTGAATGCAATTAATGAGAGTACCAAACAGGAGGGAGGATTGGACTCAGATTTTTCTTACAAAGCCCAGCCGCTAAGCGTTTCACAATTCATTCCGGACGTCGAGTGAAAGGAGTGTTCGGCCCTCGAGGCTGAATCGTCCTGAGTGCAATCCTGCAACAGGAATTGCTCAGCAAATAACTCGCTTCCCCGGCACTGTTGGCCATTCCTCCCACTTAATTTTTCCTTCAGTCCCCACTCGTCTCTTCTGTCTCGGAAGCGCTTTGATGCAAGATCGGCAAACACGAGCACGCTGAAGGTAATTTCCCTGCAAATTCCATTAAAAGCCACCACATGCACCATCCGATATCAATAGATAACAAAACGAGGAGGAATCTTTGACGCGATGGAGAGGGTTGATGCTTATGACGCAAAACTGAAATAGGATGACGATCTAATATTCACCTGAAGAATGGTGACGGGAAATAAAAATTAGAAATTCTGGAAACTGGGATTGAACACAATAAAGTTGCATTGAAAAATTGTATGGGGTTTCAATTAAATTGAAGCTTTGGAATTAAGATGCGATTGTGACTGAAAACTCTCCGGACAGAAATAGGCTCCGTAAAAGATGTTCTTTTTCTTCAAGTTCCACTTTGCTAAAGTCGTTAACACCTGCTCGTGGGCCGGAAGAATAAATGCGCATTGAGCAAGCATAGAGCTTTACGACTTGCCGTCATGTCTGCCAACGGAGAGGAAAAAGGATCTTTCTATTACTGCCAGCCTGACATGTAATATCGCTTTAATGGCAAGCGCAGAGAAACAATAGTCGCTTCTTCCTCTCCTTTTTGTTCATCGTTCATAAGGTTGATCCTTGTACTTGCTCTCTTCAGCCAGGCCTTACGTAATTCCTGGGATCATAAATGCTATCCCATCGTACCTTTCTCGTATGCACTAGTTCTTGTGCCGCGCCAGTTCGAAACACGCAAACCTCTAGTCTTTCTGATTAATTCAGAGGCCAACCGACATACGAGCTTTCTGAAGAAACTCGTCATGTTTCACTGGAAGCACATCCACAACTAGATCTACTATCAATACAGAATTTCATTTTTAATTGCACTTAATAAATATTCATAACTCACCTGTTTTACATCGACATTTACATATGCTCCGCATCGCAAACCTTTATCATCATCTACATAAACATCTGAATCAGCATTTGTTTTATCATCTAAATTCTCATCGCATTCACATTTCCTTTTGTTAATTGATTGTACATACGTCCTTATTGACCTCCCATCCCCTCGAACGAAATATGGATTAAGTAATCTGTATTAAATGTTGAAAACGATGATTTAAATTTGAAGAATCGTTTAATTTTAAAGATAAATTAAGAGAACAATGTATCTAAGCCGGCCGGCTTACTTTCAACATTGCCTGAAGTTTAACTAAACTTATTTGCTCAACCTAAAATCAGAGCACAGTGTTGATGACGAAATCCAAATCTCGCCTCTGACGATGGCATTGCGCTTGTTAGTCGAAAACCTGTGGTCGGGTATGTCCACGTACAAGTCCGTTGAACCGAGTTTAGACGATAGTTTACCGAGCATGTAGAGGACTGTGTGCGCCAAGGATTTACGTGACGCCATGAAGGATCGCGTGCGGTGCCAGGAAGTTGGGAGCAAAAGCGAGCCATCCTCGGACGAGGATTCGAGCTGCGTTGGTTTGTAGGGGTGGTTAGAGTAAATGACTAAATGGGAGGGAGAAACACAAACCAGGACTCGAAATGTCACTCACGAGAATGCGGAACAGTACAATGCACGCGTCGCTTTAAATGGAAACTGCTATTCTCCTCAGAATAAATGCTCTATTTTTCTGATTTTACCCTCTTTATGAATCATCCACCTTAGTGCGAACAGAGAACTACTACCGGAAGCAAAAGTGCTCTGTGAAATATAAAAGTTAGACAATAGTACCACTTCCTTCATTTTCCCCTGACAGAAAGAATTATGTTAATTTATTTCTTCCCTTCGTTCCCCTTCTTCATTTTCAGGTAAACAACATAGTCATCCGATTCCAGTTTTACATTGTTTATACAGATTCCGTTTTATGTTTTACGTGATTCGAATACGTGTTACTTAAATTACAGATAATACACTGAAAGAAATCTAGTAGCAATACTTGCTTATTCAATATTCATAATTGATATAGACGATTACGATTTGGATTACGATTTGGAATCACTGATTACGTATTACGTATTAAGGATCACGTGTTACGTATTACGGACTAAGTCCATAATAATTCGAGACTGCGATTACCTCATAATTCACCATAAATATCTGCACCTACCGAGATGAAGGCTTAAGCATAAAAAACCAGAATCTTTTTAATCTTATCTCCCAGAGCGATGCAACTTGCGCGCAACCTACGTAATTCAATTTTCGTGTAATGGTTGGTTTTTGGCCGTTATTCGGGATTCAAATATCAATATTAACGAGTGTGCGCTGATCACAGGGCCTCGGCGTAAATTACAGAATTTTCGAGTGACGGTTATGAGCCATCTTTAGAGCCAAGTGCAGAGCATGGTTTAACGAGGAGACTTAAAATCTTGGAGTGGGCGAAACACTGGACACACCCCATAACCCGGATTCGCCATGGACTCAGTAACGTCGTCGGTGTTTAATGCATATGCTGACCTAATGCATGTGAGCGGTGCGTATGTTTCGACCCCTCAGTAATCGGTTGTGCTCCATCGCTCGATATATGCTAATACTGAGATATTATTTCCGCGTGCCTTCTCTTTTACAATCTCTTCTTTTATCTCTTTCTCATTTCCATTATTGCACTTCTGGCTCCAGGCAATCCGCGATTCTCTCCGCCCATCATTGAGAGATATCACACTATATTTTAACAATGTATTGTACTTATGTGAGATAATGTTTCGAAGGCGTAAATTGAGTACGAAATGTGTTTCTATTGTAAATTTATTTTATATCTGATTAAGTCCCTGCATGGAAATTGTTTGCAGTCTCTCGGAATCTATTTTTGTTGCAAATTTTGCTTCTGGCAACATAGTTTGGGTTGAAACTTTTGATTATTTTATTTAAATTGTCCACGTCTGATCTAAGCGACGACTAACGGTTTTCTGAGAAAAGACATGTGAGACCATTATTTTAATTTCACGGACGACCCACCCACGAGAAATGAATTGTCTCCTTTGGTCTAATGAGCCCTGTGATTGTCCTCAAGAACGAATTGAGAGCGACGGCACATCGACATAACGCTTTCGCTACGCTCAACTATTTTTCCGGGCTACAATTGTGTACCGTTCTTCATTAATCTTAAAGAGAAAAGATCCTTTCGGATTTTCTCTTCTCTGCGATTTTCAACCAAGTCCCACAAATCGAGGACCGACTTATCTCTTGATTTTCTCAGTTAGTTTATCAACAAGTTCAACGTTTTAACAGCTTGAACAAAAAGCAAAAACTTTTAGATCAGCTCTTCCAAATTTAACTTAGAAATTTTTTATTGCGAGCCATGAAATGCTTCCCGCAAATTAATTAGTTCAATTTCCGTTTGATTCTAAACCACCGAGTACCGACAAAAGTCATAATTAAAGGAAATTAACAAACCTCATGGCAAATGTACTTTGAATCTCGAAGAGCTTAATTAACTTGTTTTATAAAATTTGTACCAGTGTTTTTCCACATTGACGCTCCTGGCAAATTGCTTCCGGTAACTCTGCTGACTTTAACGATTCGCACGAAATTGTGGAATGGAGGTATGAGCAAATTCCGGTTCGACTGGTTGCTTCAAAGATCAAAACTACCGCGCAGAGCATTCACACGTTGTGCACATGAAACTAATCAAAACTCGAGAACCAACTAGGAACGACGACAGTACGCTTGTTAAACACCAAACGCATGGTTAAACATGAACATTCATATTTTATTCAAAAAGTTTTTTGTCAACTCCTCTTCATCATTATTCTTCATTCTCAATATCTACAATAGTAACCGAATTTACTCTTTTCTGTTTCAGGTGAGTTCAAATTTTCGTCGAAAAATGCAATCGAATCGACTAACTTCTAACTTTTGATTGGGACTGTCGCGGAAGTACCGCCTTAAGGGGTTATACGGCCCTGGCGCTCGGAGAAATAGGTATATATGTATATAATACTAAATTAATTATATAAAATAATTGTTCATAAAAATACAATGTGCGTTAAAAAAATGTTCATTTTTATACCTATTTTTCCGAGCGTCAGAACGGTGTAACCCCTTAAACCCATAACCCTGAAAGGACAAAATTCCCATTTCGCGAAGTCGTTATTTTTTTTCCCGACTCCGGAAACATTTCATGACACTTGCGTGTAAGACATGGTGAGTTCGCATTTATTTCTCGTCAGGATAGAATCCCAGTTTGCTGCGCTCGGATAAATGGTGTTTCTGTCTTACGGACTGTGACGCGGCAATTTAGGCATTTGACCCGCAAAGGTCCCTTCAGAGTTCAGCCGTTTAACCTTCCTGCGATGTCTCTGTCAATCCGACCCGTGGCAATACTCGAGACCTCGCATCCTCCTCTTCACTTCACATCTTCGTACCTCCCTTTCAATCAGTTATAATTTATAACGTATATATCCATTCATAAAAATATACTTCTCATATTTCTAGATTTTTAATTTTCCACACCTCCTTTATCTAATTGTCCCACTTTACGTCAAGTGTCCCGTTTTACCCTCCAGGTTTCCCAATTTACTCTTTCCCACTTTACCACCATGTGCCATTTTACCCAAGAGGCCCACCTTATCTTCCACATCTACCAATTCACCTAATTCGCTAAATTCACCAATTCACTTTATTGAAATGTCCCAATTTACTCAACATACTCAACATACCCCTCACATATTCTAATTTATTTAAATATCCCACTTTCCCCTTCACGTGTTCTAATTCAAATGTCCTATTTATCCGTCACGTGTCCTCATTTACTCAAATATTCCACATTAGCCAAATTTTGTAATTTATCAAAGTGTCCCACTTTACCCCCGTGTGGTCCAATTTATCTCGTTTTATGGTGCTTAATTTCTTATATTACTACTCTCTTCTTATATAATTTTTATCTAATTCCTCAAAATACTTTAGGGTACTTAAACAACTTATCGTACCGAAATATCAAGTGTTACCATCTATAAGATAAATAGTAGTTACATTTTATTCAAAATTGTACCACTATCGTTTAGAAAATGTTCTCAGGAAGTCAGAACATTGGTTACGTCTTTCTCTCCTCGTCTCGCGCCCACTTGCATTCCACAGCAATTCTCTTGCATTCCTCCTCGTCCGCCCTCGCCTGTGCCTGCTAGTTTGCCCTCGACCATTTTTTTCTCTTTAAACCACACGGCCTTCTCTCTCTCGTGGGCACGCTCACTTGGAAACGAGTAGGTTCAAGGCCTGACTTCAAAAATGTATCCATCGGGAATATTAATTTTTACCAAAATATAAGTACAGAAAGTACTCAATACACATCAACGCCTATCTATTTCAATGTCAGCTACTTTTATCCACTCAATATTTCCTTGCGTAAATATGGTTCCACTTTTTTATCTTTTAATCCGCTCATCTTTATCTTATAGATGTATTTTTTTATTCATTTAAGAATAAATTCGGAGAATATAATATATGGCTGCTAAGGTCACGCCTCCAATATATGTATATGCTCTTAATTAATGAAAATCAACTACTTTTTTAAAACGAAATAATTGAACCGAAAGAGATAGAAAAGGATATACAGAGATAGGAAGAGATAGGCGAGGATAAACAAGAGATAGAAAGGTGTAGGTGGAGATAGACAAGATATAGAAAGGGATAGGCAGGTATATACAGATATAGAAAAATTTTCAGATGAGCTTCGGATTGAAAAGTTGGTTCGGATTTATAGCGTCGGATTTGCTCGCATTGATTGATAGGTTTGATTGATTTACTCCGAATTCTATTCCAACTGAATCGAATTAATTCAGATTCACTCAGATGTAATAGGAGAATTACTACAAAATGTACATGTTTTAATTCATATTTTAAAGGAATAAAACTGTTACAATAATATACTTAACACTCCTTCGTCGACGCATTTATGGTAGACATCAACTTTCTAATGAGCACACGCTAAACGCTTTTGCACAAACTCTGTTAATTATTTTGTCGTGTGTTCTTGCGGCCTTTAAGCAAAGTTTAGTTCAGCATTCTGCTCTTATTATGCGCTCTGCTTGCTCAATGACGATGTTTTCCAGTATAAAGTTTATCGCAAGATAATTATCCGTCCGAACGAAGCAGAAGGTGAATTTATAAAATCGTCGCGTTTGTAGCGCACAACGATTCAATTATCGTTTACTGCTCTCGTCGTTTGGCACGAGCCAATAAAAACTTCACGAGCCTTTAATTGACCACCGGCCTTGCGTTGCGTTGCATTAATTTATTATTATCATACGAAAAAATAAAAAATTTAATATTCTTTCTACGAATATTTAGTATTTTTGATTTGTTAAATTACAATTTTCAATCTTCCTAAAAATCGGAAATCTTTTCTAAATAGTTCGGTAAATATTTCTAATTATTATCCATAAGTATGTAGAAACATGTGACAACCTTAGATAGTACTATTCGCAGTTTAATTAAATATTAATAAAATGTAAATTTCCGAGCTCGAATCATACACTAAGTTGGCCTGCTGAAGACTTTCGCTCACGTTAAATGACTTTGTAAATGACTGTGTCGAAAATAAACTGGCTCCATAAAAAAAATGAATGGATCTTTAAAAATTTGGCGAAGCCTCGTAACCGCGATACTAGTGAAGTAGAAAGAGGAGCATAAAATCTGTACGATGTGGCTGGTTTGGTAAAAATACACGTGTTCGATGGTAAATGTGATTATTTAACAACATCGTATCGGATTGGACAGATGCTTTTACGTTCCTGGAATAATCGAGATCGTGTTTCGTATACCGCGAGCGTAATAACCCAAAATCTGCCTTTTGACCCATTGCCATTAAATAAAGGCCTTCTTTATAGCCAATGTTAAAAAAAATCCCACTTAAAATTAAGGGCGGCGGCGGCACTTTAGAACATTGTTGGTTTAAGAAGAATTTTAATGTTTCTCAATCTTTTTAAGATGATAAAAGCCGTTTATATCCTCAATAACAAGACACGCATTAAGAATTCAGTGAAAATGAAATTTTTAATCAAATTGTATAGTTTTGATAACAGTCCAAAACAGTTCGGGAATCGGTTCCAAACAGTTTGAAAAGCTCTTTTAATTAGTTCAGGAAACTGTCCTAAGCTGTTCAAAAAATTTTCCTAAGTTTAGAGAAACTATTCAGGAAAGTCTTAAATGGTTCGGGAAATTTTCCTAAATAGTTCAGGAACTGTTCTAAATAGTTTGGAAAATCTCTCCAAATATTTCGGAAAATAGTCCTAAGTTTAGGGAAACAGTTCGGGAAACTTTGACAGAAAAAGTTTATATGAAAAACCCCAATAATGGGGTTGAAGCCTGGTTAACTGTACTCGTTTCGCGAAGTAGTTTCCTCAAGGAAGATGCTTTTGTGATCACACGTACTTTGTTTCGCCTTCACGTACATAAGTCGGTCGGTCGACCACCAACGTTTTTCAAGTCCCTGATAACCCAGGAGGATATCTACTTCCGCCATGGCTTCGCTCGTTCACCGAAGCATAAGGAGAAGTGAAGCCTCGGGCTACTCGGCACCACCTTCTTACAATCGGTAGGGTATCTATACAGCGAAGCGACCATACTGGCCTCGTTATTTCCATTATTTCGCTTGCCAGAGAATCATACATCGTGCATCTCCCCCGTACATCCTCTCCGCCTTTTTCTCTTCGACTTACAATCGAAGGCGAGTCCACGCCGCTGGCAAAACGACCAGCAAGTTTCGTTTTGAAAAATATTACTTCTCTTCAATCAATAACGGTACTGCTCGATCATACAATGATCACATATTAATCAAATTACGCAAAAAGTCAAAATTTAGTAGTACTATAATATAAGTCTTTAGGTTGTAATATACCAGTGTCTAGTAGGTGGGAATTTAATAAATAATTGTTCTTCAACGCTCAGATTTCCCGCTAGCAACATTTTCTATCGGCAACGTAATCTGTTGGTAAGATTTCTTATCGGTAATATTTTTCGTCGGAATTAAACACGTCTATAACATTTTCTGTCGATAAAATGACCAGTTGGTAATATTAACTGTCGGTAACATGACATGTGGATGAGATTCCCCGTCGGTAAAAAAGAATCTTCTTTCGTTATTCTTTTCCGCTGATGACACATCTTATAAATAGTTGGGACCGTTAAAAAAAACTCTCCTATCAGTACAATTTCTCTTCAAAAGTGTCCTTTTAGTAAAAAATGTCTTAGCGGGAATTTAATAAAATTAAAATAATCGCTAGAATTCTTAGAAATACTGTAAAATTTCTTAAAATTGATTAAAAAATTAATAGTACCGTTTTATTAACGAATAGCATCACATTTCTCCATAGAAATCAGCTTCGAATCGAAAGTACGAGTTAGGCGTTTGAGTCAGGAGCCGACAATTTATGCCGAATGCTAACCCACTCGCCTTTCCGCTTCCTCCAGTTCCAACCAGACAGACGTAACTTGCGAAACTCGTGCGTAAAGGGAAACGGCTGGAGGCTGCAGTAAATTTATGAATTTCAAATTATCGTTATTATTAGAACTTTACGGCTTACATTAATGTGAAAATATACCGCATCGACAGCAAGATTGCTGTAACACAGCTTCACGAACTCGACTCCCAGAACAAATATCAAACAAACATAATATTTTATTCATTGCTTTTGGCATTTTTTATTTTTTAATGCAACAGTTCAGGAAATATTCTAAATAGTTTTCCGAACTCTTTTCCTAAACTTAGGACAATTTCCTGAACATTTTGATATTTCGCATAATTTGAACCCTTTCCTGTTATCAAATGATGAAAATATAGATGTTTTTCACTCGATCGAGAAATTGCAAAGGACTTTTATTGCAGTACGCTAGAATTCTGGCACACTCATTATGCTTCAGAGGCTAGGCGTAAACAAGTACTCGTAACGTTTATGATAAACAGCGAGAGAAATGTTCCGTGAGGCTTTTTTGGTCTCGGAGCGTGCCACATTACTGCCAAGTTGTAGATCTTAAGTCGAGACAGACAAGTTGAAGCTCTTACAGTAAATCAACTCTTCGTTCTGTTCTGTTTCCCAGTACCTTACCCCTTCCATTCCATTCCTATTGGCTGGCCCTCCCCCTTCTCTCGGAATTGAACCCATCTCCATTTTTATCCCCTTCCTTCTTCCTCCTCATTCTATCTTCTTTATTTTCTTGCAGCCTTTCTCTATTTTTTCCCTATCGAAGACCTATCGTACGAGAAGTTCAAGCTCAAGGGTCTGCGTACAGACTCATCGTGCTCGTTGAAGCTTGCTCAACAGCGAAGGCAATTAATTATTCCATCGAAGAACGGTAAATTTAGCAAAGTAGCTCTTGTCTGTTATTATTCGCTCGATCAAGCGTGGGTATCATTGCGTTTCTCTTTCCAGAATATAATAGCACTCGGAAAGATAATATATAGTTGAAATGTGTCCCTGGGACGTCCAGATACCAAGACGTTTGAAAAATTTGTAATATTTTAAGTTCAAACTGGTTTTTCCATAAGAAAACAGTTCTCAAGTTCAAGACAACAACAATAAACTGTTTCAAGAATAAAAATTTCTTTCGATAAATCTAATCAGTCGGTTTTCGCAGTTTCTAATCATTTTTGTGAAAGGGATGAAATTGACGATCTCATATTTTTGCATAAGGAAAGATTCTCCTCGTTCGCTATTATTTTTATTATCATTATCCTTCTTATTGCTGGCGGCTTGTGGTCTTATTTTTCGAACGTGGTAGATTCTTCTTTAAACCCAGGTTGAGGACAAAATTGAAAATGTTTGTCCAAGGAAAACAACCCTCGAAAATTGAGATCCAGACTGACGCGACCCCTTTTATTCTCTGTTAATTTCAGTCCTCGTTAAGAGGGAGCTTCGCAGAGAGTGTTTCGTCTCGAGTGCCCCCATTTAGGGGGACGAGTGATGTGTACATGTATATCGAAGAGACAAGATTGGTAGATAAGCGGGGAAAAAACACATAAAAATGATAAATAAGGTACAAGGTGGAGATACCAAGGGAGACGAAAAATCAGAGATGTAGAATTGAAAAAATTTTAAGTGCACTGACATTAAAATTCTGAGTTTACTCGTATGATTTCAATGACGGAAACGGAAACTGCAATCGTAAAGTTTGTTTTATGAAACGAAACGTATACACGTCTGTAGATTTTTATATTTTCCCTTTTAATGCGTCTATAAAAAATGTAGAGGAAAATGGCTTTCCTCAGAGCACTCTTGAGATCCATCTCATTACTATTTCCTCAAGGGTGTTCTTTTATTAGCCAGCGCTTTATCTAATTTTAAAACATTTAAAACGCTTTTGTCAAAACAACTTTTCCAACTACTTTTTTCCAAAGTCTTTTCCAACCACTTTCTTTAAACTTCTTTTCCAATTTTCCTTCCTTCGTCCCTTTTCCAAACCTGGATTTGTTTATTCTGCCCCTTTTTCTGTTCCAACCCTTTTTTACATTCTCATCAGAGAATGTATTATATTTTAAACCTCATTTTCAACCTTCTTAACTTTAATAACAGATTTTGATTTAGTGAACCGCATTAAATTTAAGCAACTTATAAATATCGATAGAACCTCCTATAATTTAATCTCGAGTTTCTGAGTAATAAAGTTAGTGTTTTGAGTTCAGTATTGCAGTTATAGGAGACAGGTTTCACAACAATAATATAACTTCTACAATGTGGAACCGTTGAAAGTTTAAATTCAATTTTCAAATCAAACCATTAATTTCTGTTCGATGCTATAAACTCAATTTTAGATATTTTGATATTATTGTTCCACTATTGTTTTCTCAGAGTATGCTTTCAATAAATATATCAAAACTGCAAAAAATATTTTTTCAACCTGTTTTTCTTATCCTTTCTTTTCAAGAATTCAAAAGAATTCTCAAGTATATAATCATAGGAATTAATTTACTCAAAACAATTTTCAATAATACAATAAAAACAAAACAATATAAGTACAAAATAAAAATAACAAGATAAAATCAAAGTTTCTAAAACAATATTATATGCTTCTTAGAATTTATTTTATGGATTATGCTACACTTAGAAACGACGTGCATAATATGCCACTCCGTAAATTTTCAGCTTGATCGGATCGATTGATACGTATTTCTCATTCCCTTTCGATTCGTACGTATTTATCGTTGTTCTGCAACGTCAAGCCAGTTATGATTGCCGTAAATCAATTATTTTATTACAACTATTCACGTCCAGCGAAATTCCGTTATCTCTAATCGGTAAACGAGATATTCAGAATTACAGGGGAAAAAATTAAAAAATAATAATAATAAAATATTACATACCTTAATACATTAATACATTATCGTCATTATAAATTTACATAAAATTTTTTTCTGTTTCAGGTAAGCAATCGGAAATCTGGTCCAAGGCCCTAACGGCTCATAAAGTGAGTTTTGTGAAATTAAAAAACTTCAAAGTGCCTAATTAGTTGAAAGTATTTACATTTATCGAGTAAAAATAAAACTTTAATATCAATTTTATACATGAAATTATACTTTTCAATTTGCTCCACTTTGTGTACAATACTAGGAAGATAAACATTTCAAGTAAGCGATAATTTGCCAAGTGCTTGAGAGGTATTTTCGACGAAATTACATACGCGTATCTTGAGGACTGAAATTACGTTAGACGTATCCTTATTTCTCCCGTCGACGATTATCGATCTGCCACCATGAAATTTCCGAGGCCAGAAGGCTAATCAGGGACATCCGGTATCCGTAGAAACTCATGGAACCAAAATTAAATGTTTCATGTTCCATTATACGATACTTTCTATAGAAATCTCAGTAGGGTTCAAATCTCACGTTTTACTCAATAAATATTACAATTAAATCATTTCTCGCTCTTTAGATCTACTGATTTTTTATATAGAAGTATGCATTTCTATTTCTTATTGAAGTAGAACTACAGAGCGAAAATATATTTATTTCTAATATTTGTTTATAAAAATGAGGAAATCGACACTTTTTCATGCCAAAAAAAAGGATTCGGAATGAAAATTTCCACCGAGAATAATTTCTCGCATTCATGTATTTTTCCATCCTACTTAATACTTAATATTTAGAGTCTGCTTTTTATCCTAGTTGAATTAAAAACTAGACAATATATGAATTCCATCATGCAAACAGATCCGTCCGACTAGTTACTCCAAATAACAATGTGGCGAGTCGACCAACTAATTTCACATTGTACGAGATGAAATTCGATCACGTTCCGCTTACGCGTAACCGACTCTGCCATCGAGTCGATTTCGAGAGACGAGTCAATGAATTGTGCTTCGCGAATCTCCAACTCCCCGATTCCCTTTGTACCGGATGACCCTGATTATCCTCTCAGTGTCTGCCAGCTGCTTTCGTCAAAAGCTGGTTCGGGTTAAGAGCCATGAGACTACCGTCCATCCCTGAAAATCAAGAGCCATTAATAATATATTATTATTATTATTATTATTATTATTATTATTATTATTCCCTCCATTCTCAGAATCTCTCTCCCTTTCCCTAGAAACCCTCAAATGCTACCTTTTTTACCCTTTACCACCAGGATGCAACCTGATTCCCTTCACCCCCTCGCCCACTTCTGCTGTCATACCCAAGTCATACTTGAGTTTTGGCAGGTCAAGATTTGAGAGGATCGATCCAAATATATAGCACACGTGTGTCGCTTCCTAATCGTGTTTCGATTAGAGAGTTTAGTAATAACCTAGAGTGTCGCAGTTTCAGATAAAAAATTAATCTCTTTTCGTGACGCTAGTACTAGATTTTATGAGCCGCCCCATGACCCTGTAAAAGATTAATCAAACTTGGAAAATATTGAAAATACATAACCGAATACTGTAGGAATTGAAAAGGAAAATTTTCCAAATAATTAATCTCAATATTTTTGATCGGTGCTAAATTACTGTAAAAAAAGTGGAGGTAACATACGTTAATTTGAAGAGGTGGCTAAAGTGAAGCAAGCAAAGTTTGAAAGAAAAAAAAAGATTTCGTGCAACCGTACGATAGTTTAAAAGTTATATTTTTATATTTACGTCGACATTAAATTATCCAAGCTTCACAATTTTCTTCACTCTTTATAACTTTTAATGTGTTTCTTAAGATTTTTATCTAAAATAATATCGTTTCTAACTTTAAAACACGGTACGAGAAAGGAGACAAAAAAAATATGTACCTTTTGCATATGATTTGCTCCTTTTCTCTTTGTAGAAATATTTGTGGACTTATTAGCTATTATTTCTCTATTATGTTTAAAAGGCTGCGTTTAAGCCTGATTCTTAAATAAAAAGCTTTATTCTCTAACTAACTGTCAAGTTGTATAAAATAATAATAATAATAATAATAATAATAATAATAATAATATTAAATTTATTATATTATTATTTTAAAAGTTATTAAAAATCTGAGATTTGAGAAATGATAATTCTCGCACCTCTAAAAACAATTTTCCCCCTTATTGCTCCAGGAGCATGACGTTAAATTGACAGGAGTTAAAGCCACATGGCATAGCGTCGAGCTCAGATGCGTTATATTGGGAAAATAAAACCACATGACGAGCAATACTTTTTTTTTTACGACGTATATACTTTCTTACAATAAAGGCGGATACTTTTTCACCATCAATTCTTTTAAATTGTAATTGATAATACAGTAGTATTGTATTTACAATAAGTAAAAAGATACAAAAGGATAGAGATTTTCTATACCTATAATTCCCTAAATTTCCTTAAACACCCGATTTAAAAAAGACCTACATATTTAAGTAAGAAAAGCAATGAAAACTAACTTTATTTGATGGAAAGTAATATTTGTTTTATTTAACTTATACGGTAACTCCAAAGTTGAACAACTTCATATCGGAGAGTCGAGAGTCTGGAATTTATTAAAAATTCTGGAGTATACTGAAAGAGGTACACAGAGAGAAAAATAAGCCTGGGGACAGTTGGAAAATTTTCATAAATTCTAAAGTCCACAAAATCTTATGAATTCGATAGACCCTGGTACTTGAAGAACCCTAGCTGCCTTAATTCAACTTCTGCTTTATAAATTATGTAACGGACAGCCCATTAATCGACTAGCTTGACAACTTTACTTCGGATTTTGGTAAGGGATCATTAATTTCTCTTTGAATCCCTCGAGAGAGATTAGTTGATTTATAGAATCAGAGAAAGTGAAGAAGAGAATGAACATATATTTATGTAATTAGGTTTAATACAAATAGAATTAACGTGGAAATTGTTTAAGTCATTTTTAGCGAACTAATTTCCGTTTAATTTTAGATCCAATTTTCAAGTTTTTTTTTTTTAAGTTAACGTTTCTTAAATTTCCAAGAGATTTGCCGGAAACAATATATGAAAAAAAAATCGTATAAAGTTTGTAACACGGTGGTCTCTCAAAAGGGCTGATTTGAATCTTAATTTAATTATGAGATACGATTGACCTGTTTAAAAGCTGTTGACACCCAGGCAGTCCGAACGTGACTGACGCTCGGAGACCGCACGACCAATCAGCTTCCTTCCCCCACCACTTCGCTTCCCAGTCAAGAAGTCGAAGATAGAGAGAAATAAAAGATTTAAAATTTCACTGAAATAGGATTGTAAGAGAAAAATCCAGCTCTACTTTCTGACTGCAATGAAACGCTGCTCTAATATAAAGTGTTCTATTCTTCTCTGCTCACAACCCGACGAAGAAATTCATCTATTAGATTTTCCTTATTTTTCTGTCGCGGTACGACAGGCGAGCTTGACATCGTTGTCTCATCTTTTCTCTTTACTTTAGTAAAATACGCTCAACATTAATGTCCGTAGTGCAGTAGCAGATATAAAATCTCGTGGTAGAAGGCGAGTTGCATCTTGGAGAAACAGCTATGGGAGCTTTTATTAAATCCGGTAGGATAGGCGAAATGGCAAAACTTCTGGGGATATCTTCGCCATCAGGGCATGCAATATATAGGTCATTTGAGAGGAGGGGAAGATGGGAAAGGGAGTGAGGTGTACAACTATCGCTAATCCAGGGCCACAGCTGGCACTTGTGTAAGAAGAGGTTAAAAGAGATATGATATAAGATATGGCTTGGCGTGCATCGATGCGACGGCGACGTCGTTATGCGTGCTTATCGGTCATTTTCTTTATTATTCAGCAAACTTCAAACGACTTACCGGAAACAGACTTCCGTGCGCTTCTGACTATAAATTCACCCATTCTTAAAATTACCGCGACGTTTTAGTGCAATTTCCAAACCCTGTTGGAAGTAAATAGATAGAAATCTTATCCCTTTCTATCTCCTTCTATCTCTCGTCTATCCCTGTCTATCTCTTTCTATCTCCATCTCAATCCACACCTCGCTTATCTCTTTAATCTCCTCTTTTTTATCCCTTTCTATTTCCTATCTCCACTTTTCTATACCTTTAAATCTCTCCCGTATCCTCATCTATCTCTTTCTATTTCCTTATCAATCGACATTTACTGCTAAGTGTTTCAATCACCTGATTTATCTCCCGGTTTATTTCTAAACTTATCTTCTTGAATGTCTTTCTCTTTGTTTCAGTACTCTTTTCTATTCAAATTTATTTAGAAAATTTATTTAGAAAAAGGATAGAAAAGAATAGAAAAGAGGAGGTCCAAAGAGATGAACGTGGATGTGAATTAAAATGGATAGAAAGGGATGAAAAAGAGGAGACTCAAAGAGATAAACGTGAATGTGGATTGAAGTGAAGGTTGAAAGAATTAGAGGGGATAGGCGAGAGATAGAAAGGGATAAAAAGGTATAAGATTTCTATCTCTTTACGTCCAGCAGGGATAAACGGGCATTAAAATTACATCATATTAGTTTCAATTTAATACTAATTCTTCAAATGGTGTGTAATGTGGTAATTACAGCAGTCATTAAAATAGGAAAACTTGTTGAAACACGAACAACAATCACTTGGTAATATATCTTTACTTTTATCGCGAAATGTTTTTTTCATGGTTTCGAGATTTTGTAGATAGTAAAGCCCGATACGAAGTAAATGGCCCTATTTCGCATTAGGGACCCGTGAAGTGTATTATTACACTCAAGGAGTTGGAGGAGGAGTGGAGAGGGAAATGTTTTGCACGTGATATTAATAGCCAAGTAAAAGAGAAGATCGAGACTGGTTGTTACGCAGTGCACGTACTTGCAAATGAGTGTAAAGATACACCGTTAAACAGCACTTTGCAACTCTGGTCATACATCTGAGTTACCTGTCGATGCAGCTCGAGAAATAGTTTCCCTCTAACCTTCCATTAGCGTTCCAAAATAAATTCCACAAACTCTCAATGTGAAAAGACTGGTTAGAATGTTCTGAAACATTTTAAAAAAACCTGCAATTACAAGGAATGAGAAAATTGCAAACTTTCTATATCTAAAAAGATCTCTTCTTTTTCGATTTAGGGTAACAAATATTTACATACAGTAATATAAAGTAAACGTATTGATATCTGGAAAACTAACCGAGATATCAATTTGAATGTTTCACTTGAATCAACAATGAGAATTTGCAGACCGCTATAAAAGCACTTATACTGGTCGAGTTGATTATATGTCGAACTGAGAGATCACCACAGCTTTGCATGCGACTATTTCCCACGTAATTGCCCGACAGTTTCAGTTATACATCGACCGGAAATCGCTGCGGTGTTCATTAGTGCAACCCGAAAAGTTATGGTTCCACTAGTGTGGATTCCTGAATTGGAAATTTCTTATTTGCATTGTAATTCAATGATGTGTAATTTGGAATTAAATTCAATAAAAGTAAATAACCGAACTCAACTATGAGAAAATTGCGATAAGGAATGAAAACGTATTTTTCGTGACTGGAAATGCAATTGACACACAATCAAAAAGTTTTCCACACTGTTCCGGATAGTCGCGCGTCCCGAATAGCCCCAGTCACCCCTACTTTTTTCATTAATAATAAGCGAGAAATATAATGTCGGACTTCATTTTGAGATTATTAAAGCAGCAAATAGTATGCAAATGGTGCATTGGCGAACCACATCTATATCTTGGACGAGAACAAGGAATATCGTTACCATCGATCATTATTATTTGACCGCACCCTTGGCACAGCTACTGCGGTGGCATAGATCATCTCTTTATGGTACAGTGAATCCTGCATAAGTGGAAACCGAGGGCCTTAAGGATCGCAAAATGGACTTATAAAGAGGAGATTATTTCTGTCTAGCTCGCATATGAAATTTCAGTGTATGTACCTACCACTTCATTATACGTGCAAGTAATTTGCAACGTATTGATTTGCAAGTTTTAAGGGTTTTCATCTTCTCGGTCGCTGTCGAAAATTGTCCTATATTGAGGCTTTTTGGCTAGCATCGATACATTGAATTCAAAGTGAGCATAGAACTTCAGAGTTCAATTTACGCTCCACTTGTTATACGAAAGAGAAGATAGCAGGAATAAATGCGCGTGTGAATGGATGTCTATCTGTAATGCAGGGTAGAGGGGGGATATTAAGAGGCGATCCGCCCCGCCAATTGTACATGGTCGCATCCAGTGACCCTTTTCATCTCTTCTGCTCAATGATCACGCGCTGCAAGCTTAAAATCAATCCTGATGGACGTAGCGGAACGAATCCATCGCGTTCGATCAGTCAGTCAATTCGACGTAGTTCTTTTTTTCTTATACACCGCACGAAACATTTCGTCCATCAAATGAAAGGAAAGAGAATTCTGAAGAGAACGGATTTCACGCTGAACTCACAAAAGATAAATACTCGATGTTTTTTTAATCTTAACTCACAAGAAAGACTTTTAATCGGACCCAAATAACACAACAAAACTTGCCCAGTATATAAGTGAACAAACGCATGATAGAAAGAATGTAAGAAAAATAGAATTGACTTTTAATCACCTAGGAATTTGTTAAGCTTTGATGAAAATATTTGAAAATTTGTAATACCGACTTTCGATGCTGATGAATTGAGTCGAGATTTATCGGCAGGTATTCGTTGATGCAAGCCGATTCTTTTTATTGCGTTACGTGGAAGGTCAACCCTTTACAAGGAGTAAAGGAATATCATGTGAAGTTATCAGAATAGCGGCATGAAAAATGATCCAAGTTCGAGATGGGGCTCCATACAAAGCGCAGGATGTCGCGAGTTTGTATAAAAGGAATGATCGATGACCGTCGCGAGTCCTTTCAAAAATGCATTCACTGCATGCTTTAAGATCTCGTCTACATCCATCCGTTCTTTGACACAACGCTGTCAAGGCGATCGATTCTTACGAATAACGTCATCTTTTAAGTGCATTGATCCACAGTATCGTCTGACCTACATAAACTTTTTTATTATTGCATCACATTTTTATGATGTAATCAAAACAAGATTAAAGTTATATGCATTTCTCTCCATATTATACATAAAATGATTTTGCCGTCGCTGTTTCCAGAAAACAGAACTTTTTGCCTTCACAGTACTTCTTTTCTACGTTTTTTATCTTGACTGTACCTCTCTTTCAAGAATTTTGGCGTTAACTGTACCTCTTGAACATGCTTTTTTTACTTATAAAAAACCATTGATTGTATTGTACAATTGATTACAAGAAAAAGCATGTGGTTTATCAATTTCTACAAAGTTTGTTGAACAAATTTTTCGGAGATTAATCTGCAACAAATCTAGCGCCAGATTCTGACATAAATTCCTTAATACGAAAATCCGCTGGGGTTATAACAAGAGTCAGTTTTTCGTATGAACAGAGGCGAAACGAAAATTAATCACACTCGGGAGTACTGATTCTCATTTAGCTGTTCAACGGCGATAAAATTAGCGGAAGCTGAAAGCCATATAGCTTCCCAATTATATCTCTTTCAATTACCACCGAGATGAGAGATAGAGGGTGTTGGTAAAATACAACGGGCGAGACATGGCGCGTACCAGGAATAATTAATTGGTCCATCTAGATTTCCGTCAGGACCTAAGAAGTTCGTCACGCCTCAACCCTTTTCTTCTTTTTTTCTTCCTTCTCTCGTCTCTGTTTCTCATTGGGATAAAAACTTTCTCCATCTTTTTGCATCTATCCAAGCGCTATCACGACCAGATGTAATCAAGCCTAATTTGGTAGGACGTTCCTATCTAGAGAAGAATTGGGAAGTTGAGTTCAGAGAAATGGGAAAGGGAGCTTTGTAGTCCAAGTAAGCCTGAAGAAATGAAAAAAAAGGAAAATATACTTAAAGGTTGCGATTTATATGTTAAACTAAAACATTTCAAAATGGGGGCTTAATTTATAGTGCCTGTAGCGGAGTTTGGTATTAATTAAAAGTTTCTAAACGCAAACCGAACACTGAGCTTGATTATGATTCGAAATAGTCTAACGAGCAGAGCCAACTCTGAAATTTTCTTCGAACTCTTTGAACTCTATGACTTCCCTCTCGAAAATAGCGTTATTAATTAGAATAATATGAATATTCCATGAAACAACACGATACAATCACAAAGATAAAGTTAGCGCACTGCACATGAAGTTCGCTAAAATTTTAGCTAATGGTAACGCAAAATGAGGAACGCAATATGAAGTTGTCTGAAACGCATTTCTTTTTTAGAACAGGATTTGATTCTATAAGAAAGAAATGTAACTACAGAAAAAAGATGAGCAAGTTCAGACGGAAATGAGAGGAAATAAAATAGAGATCGCGATATGGTATTGAGATATGTCCAATGGAAAGGCGTAAATCATCGAAGTGTCAGAGCAGTCAGAACGCGTGTATTCAACGATGGCCGACTGCCAGTTTTCACGAAGGCTCACGACACGTCCGAATGGATTTGATTCTCGTTTATCCTCAACACAGCGACCAGCTGCTGCACGCTCGTATAACTGACCCGCAGTTTACATTACATGTTGTGATTCGCATGGCATCGAGCCGAGCAGATGGCAAACCGACTTTAAGGAATGTCCCATGTGGGAACTTTGGGTCTTCGTTGTCAGTGCGTCTCCGATGTTTCTTGAGATTTACCCTAGAACTAGCAAATTTCGATCTTTGAAGAATTTGATCAGAAAAAACAAAGGATCAAGTTTACACCGATTTCAGGTGAAAGATTCGCCGCAACAATTCGTTTAAAAAAAATATTAGATGTAGAAAACATTTATTTCGCAATTCAAAACGGGTTCAATTTATAATTCGAGTGAATTCCGTTTATTCTAGGATTATGTATTTATTATTTAATTAGGATTACGTAAGAGACGTCAGAGACCATAAGACGGACTTTAGAAATATTTGAAATGAAGACGTCAGCAAAACGATGACTTGAGACTCGGACGTTATCGACAATAGTTATTGAAATAAGGAGACTCTTCGCGAAGCTTCCGTCCGTGCTCGAAAAGAGCGACATTTATTGCAAAGAGACTAGTATAGGTGTCACTTTGTTAGAGACTGTCTTTGTTTTCCGGACAATGGAATAACTCTGCCCGTGAGTTTCTCTCTATAGCACGTAGCCCATTCTAACACTCGTATATTAGTTCTCAGCCAGTGACAACAACGGCGCTTCCAACCGCTGAAACGGAAGTGTCCCCCTTAATCCTTTACAATGGTTTGAGATTGCTTCGTGAAAATTCCCAACGTCAGCTTGTAATTTTTGTTCTTCAGCAATTGAACCGTCCGCGCCGCTTCGCAGAAAGGGATATAAAATTTCTTGGCCCGAACGCAAGCCAGATTCTAACAGTGTAAAAAGACTAAAAAGTTACAAATGAAGGATGTCATGGCAAAACCATGTAAATGCTGTGGGAAATATTGTTCAGAATTTTATGGGATTTTAAATATTGCAGTGTAATTTTCAGGAATTTAAAAATGTTTCTAGGAATTTCAAGAGATTTCAAGGAATTTTAAGGGATTTCGATAGGTTTCCAATAATTTAAACTTTAAGGGGTTTCATGGAATATTTACTGTGAAAGGATTTCATGGAATTTTAAGACGTTTCTAGGAATTTCAATAAAATTTAAGAGATTTCTAAGGTTTTCACACTTTTGGACTGTTTGCACTTTAAATATGAATTTATGATGTAAATTAAAATACATGTTCTTGGTTTCCTAAAGTTTGCAATTTCTAAATTTAATGTGGAAAGTAGTATCCTTTAAATAAATTTGGGTAACTTATCCATCACTAACCATAGAAAAGTTTTATGCAGTGCATTTCGGTCTGTCTCAACACGGATGATTACTCTAACAGAGACATCGAAGAGGAAAGGGATGGTATGAGTAAGTTGAATGAAACTTTCTCAAAATTACTAGTCGATCGCTACGCTTTCCATGCAAATTGCCTTTTTGAGGAGCATCTCTCTAAAGAGTCTAAAGTCGTAGATCCAGGCTAGAGTTGGGAAAGGCAAATACGTCCAAAGAAGGAAGGTAGATTATACTTATAGTCACCCGGGACATTCAAGAAATTTGCTGACGACTGAGGATCAATATCGACTCGCAGATAATTCGCGGAACGTCAATTATAATATTATAAAAGATCACAAAAAATTACTGAGACTAGTGAACATCCATAAAACGTGTTTTTCAAGTCCCTGAAGTAATATTAGCGAAAGAAAAAATTGAAAATTTTTTTGGATCATTCAATGAACGTTCGAAACTTTATTCACATTTAAAATCGGAAATTCAGAAAGACAGAATTTTAAGTTAACGATAAATTTACATCATCAGAAAGCAAATAATAAAATAGCTTATATTAAAAAAGCTAATTTATTGTAATCAACTTTTCTCGTTGACTCCCATTTTAGCTTTAACTTTTTTCAACTTTATAATTCCAACTATATCAAGTAGATGCGACGTCTCGTCTGAATTCCATTTTGTATTAAGTTTCGTGGTTGTCGGAGTTTTGCGGCTTCGTTTATACAACATGGTGTTGCTGCATCTTTCCCACGAAGACTTCTCGAGTCTGTATTTTTTTTTATCTCTAAAAATTTCCTCACTGTTTATATTCACAAAGTATTTTCGGATTTAGTTTAAATCTTTAAATATTAATATATTTTTCGAAATTCGAAAAATTTCAATGGTTTTTATCCATATGCTAAATTCAGAAATTCCCAGAAAAATTTTGCATATTTTTCACAGTTTTTTTCTGGGCTGATAAAGCCTGCTATTCAAACAAGTGACAAACAGAGAAGAGAAGCAAATAAATATTTCAAAAAAAAAACATTTCGAGCGAGGCACAAATGGATTAATAAAACGTGACCGCGTTTGAATATTCAATTCGTTGAAAAATGTATCAATTGAATTATTATTTTGAAAGAATAAACTATCAAAGGGAAGTTCATGTTTGCACTTTTCACTTTTTATTCACAGCAGATTTTGTACAGTAATCAATAAATAAAAATACCAATAATTGAAACTTCGCATCTTTCTACGAACGAATTAAATTCTAAAAATAAATATTACTATCATTTCTACTAGCAAAAAGTTGTGCAAAAACGAGAAATTAAATTAAATAGTTTTCCCAATTTTTCTGTATATACTCTTGTTCTGCTAAAAACGATTAAACAAGTTCAGTTGGAGAAATAAATGTGTATATCAATTTAATAAAAAGTAAAAATCCTGTGTAGTGGCGAGATTGTGGTTTGGCAAACTGATGATTAACCACAGAGATAAAAGGATTCTCGCAGCCACTACTTGTGAAGGGGAGAGGAAATGTGGTTGGAGCAAAAGTGCATCCAAACAGGCATAATATGGATCCTATATAATGTAGGCCGATCACTGCTGGTTTCTGGTGGTCAGTGAGGATGAAGACCACCATTACACACCTACATATATACTATAATGGAACCACCAAAGAGAGCAGCTAATTTCATTAGGCTTTGATGTTTCGACACGGTGAATGCTTTATAAAGCACATACACTTCATCTCTCCTTCCTGTCAATTTCACGCCCGCGCCCCCTGTTGCGATTTTAATTCGCTTTTGATCGAAAATTCAAGAGTAAAGTGTTTGTCAATTAGAGCAAAAACTCTGGACCTCATATTACAAGGCGTCTGCAAAATTTACATATTCTTTTATATTCGCCCTTAATTTTCCTCATTTCTCGTTAATTATTTGCAAGTTTTTAAAATTGATTTTTAATTATTTTCATTTTTGCAATTTATTTTTAACTCTTTCGAATTCCTTTTAATTTATTTTGAATCAGCTTGAAAAATATTTCTTTTCCATTTTTTACAATTTCTGGATGAGGGAAATTCATACTATAATTATCTCGCCATTTTCATTATTCCATATTGACTTAGGCTGACTTAATTTTTCAGAACATTAAATATGAAAGCAATATTAGCTTTCTAATGAGGACTTGCAAAAGCAAATACAACATGATTTTGCACCAATAAAAAAATCTTTTAATTGAAAAGGAAGGATGAAAAAAAATTGGTTTATTTTATTTCTTGATCATTAACTTCTCTCGTCTAAGCGGCAAAAGAGGAATCGTTATTCCGCTTAATTGGTTTCGGGAGACTTTGGTTTTACGTTTTAGGTGTTTTTTACTTTCTTTTTCTAGAGGGGGGTAAAAAAATATGAGCTTCTGATTAAAAGGCAAAGAAATGGTACTAATTACTTACACATATTTTCACATTTTTCGTTCCTTTGAATCTACCGTTATGAATGTAATAAATAATGTATATGAGAAGTGAGTGAAAAAGCCCTGTGAGCAATAGCTAATAAAATGTATTATTTTTTGTTTCAGGTGAGTCCAAGTTTTTCCAGTCCTTTCCAGAAAATCTTCGCAAGTATATATGCTTACAAATATAATAATATAATATAAACGTTTTCTTTTAAACAATAGAATTCATTAAAGAAAAAATTTTATCTTGTCAGAACGATTCGATATTATAACTTTCTATTGAATGAACTGGTCACAACTGACCGCTTTTTAAAGTAGCATAAGCGACAGAACTTTTCCTCCTTTCCAAGAATCTAGGGTCGAGAGGCCAAGGATAGGTAGTTCATTTAATTGGAGCCTTTCATTCAGCGAGTAATGGTATAGGTTTAAACTACACTAGACACTACCGAGAGTCTACTTGTAATCCAATATGCAATTAAAAAATATTTCAAAATTCAACCTTCATTTTCCTGTCTGTAATTATATAATTATACATGGAATTTACTATTCCAAAGTATAAGTAATATTTTTACACTTGAACCCTTCAAATTTCACGAAATCCAAAGCAAAAACCCCTCAAATTTCACCAAATTCCTTTCCTCTATAGTCACATCAATTGCGCATGCGTAGAGCGTTTAAATAATATTTTTTAGCATTTTAAATTGCACGCGCAGTGGTACCACGTGCTTTGTGAGAAAGATGCTGGTGAAATATGAGGGAGTAATGCGGTGAAATTTCGGGGTTGTAAAATTTGAGATATTGGGAAAATCGAGTGTATGCGTAAGCTAGTAAATAACGAATATTTAACTACGTAAATAACGTAAACAATAAAAATGTTATAAAAAATCATAAATTCTTTTACATTCTCGATTATATAATCCGGACATAAATTCTCGAGAATGTAAGGACTCTAGAGTCAACCCAACTTCTCAGGAAGTCAGCAATATGGTGTGACCGGAATAGGAGTCCCAGTGTGCACAACATGTGATGCTCTATGCAAATTAATTTATTCTAGAATCACTATAAACCACATTTTTATGGCAGTGCGAAAAAGACGTAAATTTTCCGAGCAATGCATTAAAAGTGTAAAAGAAATATCGTGCCGGGATAAGAGCGGTGAAAAGTAAAGCCCGAGTCGCATGAGGTCAAGCAAAACGGCTGCATGCTGCTCTCAAAGATTGCACGTACATCATTCATTGTGATTTCGTCGCTTCGCATAAAGATACAAGAGTGTGTACGCGTGTATAACGCGGCACTGATATATGTATGTATCCGCGTGAGATATCCGACTCCATTTGTCCTAGCAGATATTTCCCTCATATCCATGCGGGTCGTATAACTCGCTAGATAACGTCGCCGCAGTCCCTTTCCATTTAAACGTGTAACGTGTCGCAGTGGCAATTTCCCGAAACTAGCTATGTTCACGCATGTTTGGGCCTGGAAATAGTTCAACGGCTTGAATTTCCAAATTATCTTCAACAGTTAGATACCAATTCGCAGTTATTACTAACAATAAGCTTTACGTGCTAAAATTGGTAACAATATTGAGAAGCACATAACACTGCACTGGCAATAACATGGGTGTGTCGTGACTTTCCTGCCAACGTGAAACTACAAATAATAGAGCAAAAACTAAGTCGAAACCTCCCATAAAAAATGTTGTAAAATGCGTTGTTTTATACAGTTTTCAAACTATAGAGCAACAAAGTTGACCAATAAGAAGTACGATACTAGTTCTCACACATTCTTGCGTGCATATTTGAATCTTTTTCCATCCTTAGGATTGAAATAGAAAAGACAAATGAATCCAAATTTATCCATGACAATCTATTTCTATCTTTTAATATACAAATCTCCTTCCTTTTGAATCTCAATATTTCTATCTTTCTATTTTCTTCGTCTATCTTCGCAAATAATTTCCTATCCTCCATCTATCCACACCAATCTTGTTCTACCCCTTTGAAATACTTAAAAATATTTTTAAATTACCTACTTAAAAAAAAGTATAATATATACGAAGGTTTTCTGCAAAGAAATGGGAAATATCATCATTACATGTAATGAACATGAATATAATGATTTTGAATAAGAATTAACTTCCTGATTCTGTTCACGCTGCATCAAGATACTTATTGCTTGCATCTCATCAACATAATTCGTAGAAAAGGAATGTAAAATAATTAACTGCAAGTACAAACTCTTGCCAGTAAGGGTACCTTCGCGCACGTGACTCTATATTTGCATATCAAACGTAGGGGTCTGATGCTATATACTTTATGAATGTAGCATCTTTTTCTAGCGTGACGGCCGAACGACTTTACGAGAGGTACCACGACGTAATTTCATTCCATCCAGGTGAAACGCGAGAGAAACATTAATATGGTTGGTTCGTTAACTCTCAAGTTGAATATAAAAAATAGCGATGAAAGAAATGTAAATTTGGATAACAGCAGGCTTCACAGTGTTTCCCCTATTTTCTCCTCTTTTTACTTTTTTTTTTTTTTTAAGAATTCCTCTTTTTTTCTCTTTTTTCAAATAAATGCGAACTGAATTCATAAAAATCCATAAGAAAATTCAACTATTTATCAAAGAACTTTGATATTCAAGTGTTGGAGGAATTAAAAAAAATATCAAAAGAATTAAATTTAATTTTAAACTCAAATTCTTCAAAATCTCTTAAATTTTGTTAAAACTACTAAAAATATTTTTAAATTGATAAATATTAAAGGATTTTACGCTATTTCAAGGAATTTTATGAAATTTCATGAGATTTTGAGAAATGTTAAAAGATTTAACGATATTTTAAGGAATTTATTATAATTTTCATGATTATCGAGTGATTTTACGAAATGAAGATAAATTTCCTAGCATTTTAAGTAAATTTTAGAAACTCTTGAAATCAGTAAATTTATAAAATTATAAAATTAAATTATAAATTGAAATTACTAAACTTATAAGTTTAGTAATACTATCAATTATCGATGCATGAATTAGACATTAAGGAAAGTTTAGTCTAGGTAGAATGTTCGTGCAAATAATCTTTGATAATAATGATCGTCATTTGTCGAAAGTTTCGAGTTTGTTTGTGAACTGCATGCAGGCAGGCCACCCAAGAAATGAGACCACTCGACAATAATAATCTTTCACTGCTCCGCCATTTACGCGATCCTCTTCATGTGTCAGCTTAACCGACTTTCATGTTTCATCTGCTTATGTGCGTCAAGATTCAAGAGAATGCACCAACAGACGACGCGACGCGACGCGTGCTCTACTCTGTCACAGAAATCACCTCCGTCAGACTTCCTGACAAAACAAAACCAAAGCATGATAAGAATCACAAATGCAAATATGGTTCCTGGAAAATATTAAGCTAGATGTGTCTAGAGGATGATAGACATTTAAAATTAAAATATATGAAGAAATACACTTCTAGCCATCAAATATTATAAATTATTGATATATGAATGAAATTTACATGATTGAAGAACAGATAGCTATTCCTACGTGATTTTTTTTAGAAAGGGTGTTCACCGACCCAAAAATTTGAAAAAGCATAATTTTTTATATTTAGGGGAAATACCTTCAGAATTTTAGTTTTTCGTGAAAAATATATGTTGTCCCTCAACATTTATTATCGATTTTGCAATCCTTGAAGATTTTCTTGTAGCAGATTGCCAGAGCCCGCTTTTTATTCTTGTTCATATCTAGAGAATCAATTTAATAACGGTGAAAATATAGATTTGCCGCTGATACTTTAATTAACAACCGTGTGTCAGTAAAGTCTGCTCTAATTGGTTTGGGCTTGAGCGGAAGCTTCTGTATCGCCATGTGGCTAGTTAAGCGAACTTTTTTCGATATTGGAAATTCAAAGCAACAACGTTAAAAACGAGAAAATCTACTTCCGCTTAATCCTCCACAGATATTTTTCATTGTTTATGAAATTTAATATAGACTTTTATTTGCGCTGATTCGCACTCAACTCGTTAGTCAAGCTTAAATTTACGTATACTTTTTAATTTCGATTTTTTTTCAGAGCACCAATTTGCCCTTTATTAGGTGAATTCCATTTATCATCGTTAGGCGTTATCTCCCAAAAATTTATTTAGATTTAATTTTTACACGTGAATGTAATTTAGAAAATTCTTTCAACTTTTATTTTTTTTCCACATGTTTCAATTAGACATCCATCAGGTTTCTCCACTAAAAGCGAAATCATGTTTTTTCCATCAATAAAATTAAAAATTTAAATTGAACATTAAATATTTGTATTTTTGATAAATATTAATTTTTCATCGTTCATTTGAACGTCCAGAACTAATAAACTAATAAACCAATAGACTATTAAACAAGAAACCGAATTGCAGAAGGCGTTGAAAATCGTGGTTTTGTGAATGTTTGTGTTTATCCAAAGGTAAACTCTGCAATCGTAGCTTTGGAAGCTTCAAATTTAGAGGATAAACACTCAAAATATCCTTTTGCGTTGCCTAAAACGCTTGCAGCAAAACAGTTCGAATATGAAATTCTAGAGATCATAAAGTCAACGGATCTTCGATCTACAGTTTTCGTATATAGACAAACTCTGCCTAAAGCGTTTTGCATCAAATACTTTGATGCAAAGTTCCGATATCTTTTCTATGTAAATATCTTTTTAATTCGATGTTTGTATCAAATATTTTCCAGTTTTATTTAGCTTAATTCATTTGGGTTGAGTGTAATTGAATTCGAATAATTAAATTGCGTTGGAACTAATGAGATAAACTTGAATTTAATTGAATTCCCTTGAATTTGTATAATTTATATAATCGTGTATAATTTTGATGAATATTTGCTTAAATTGCATAAAAGTAATGGAAAATTCCTTGAATTCTTTTGAATGTAACTGAATTCGGTTTAATAAAATTTATAATTTAGTTATAATAAATCTAATTGACTTTGGTTTAACTTAATTTAATTCGGTTGTTTTTAATGGAAGTCTGTTCTTAGACGCATTTTCTCTGTCAGAAGTATGAATAAGACCACCCACGATTGAAACATGTGTATCAAATCAAAAAAATGTGGGTTTTTTGTCTACTTTTTTATTATTTTTTTTTAACCGTATTATTTTTGCGGAGGGCTTCTGGGACATTGCGTCGACCTGCCTCAAGGTGATTTTATAATCCAACTCTTAATCCATCAAGAAAGAAATTCAAGAGACTCGCTGGCGGCTTCCAAGAAATTCCTCAGTGCTGTGATCGATTGTCCTGTCGCACGTGACACGTGCTACACGCACTGCACGTACTACATACACAACATACACCTCCACAAAAGCACTTTGCTTTCTTGCTCGCTCTCTCGCGCCCCCCCCCCCTTCCCCCTTCATTATACCCCCTCACCCGCTCTACGTATTCTCCTCCTTCGTTTCCACCCTCGCCCTCCCTCTTTCCCTATTTTCCTCTCTCCTCTTCCCCTCCAACAATTACTCCCCCTCCCCCTCTCTCTCTCGCTCTTAAAACTGTTTAAAATTTTTTGAAAATCACTTGAAATTTCTTAAAATCATGTAAACTCTCTTGAAATTCTTTGGCATTTTTTGTTTTGCTGTAAAAACCCTGTTGGACTAGAGTCACCTCCAAATCAACCCCTAAGTACAAAAAAAATCATTGTAATTCTCCTAATCTTACGAAAATCTTGAAAAACTCTTTTAGACTCACCTATTATTTTTCTTTAAAAAATTACCTTTTCATCTTCTTTAATGACAATAGAAACTGCGATAACTAATATTAATTTATTTGTTATCGCCTTCTTTGGAACTCAACATCGCGGGGATTGTTCCAATTTCGTAGGAAAAATTGAGTAGCCTTAGTAACTTACAGTTTTACAGTATATACTGCAGTGCAGTAAATTCCAGTAAATTCGATATTTAAAATCGACCAAGAATTTAGAGGAATTTTACGGCAGATTGAATTTTAAGGGGCGGATTAGCAAACTCGCTCTCTCATTTTATCGCGGAGGCAATCGACGCGAATACGTAGGGAATTATTTATTGGTGTACGAGTCGTGTAGAATTATTTATCGGAGGCGTAATTTGTATGGGGAATTATTAATCGCTCGGTAATACCTACAGAGAATCGTTTATTAACTCTGTCCATGCTGTTCCCTCGATCTCAATGGGTATCACGCGCAGGTGCAGGTTTTGAGGTGAGTAACAATCAATTTCACCCGAAAACATATATTGAACCGCCGAACCGCGGGGAGGAACCATGGGGGTTCCTGGATAGTTCCTCGCATAAATCTTTCCTTTGGTATAAATTTGCACGAAACCTCGCATTTCGACTGGCACCACAATCGACGCTGAAACGAATTCGAGTATCCGCAATTAAAAGCCGGATAATAGGGGGCCATGTATCTTTTAAAAAGGGCGAAAAAATATCATGAAAATTCCTCGAATTTTATACGATATTGTGGAATTAGGATTATTTTTATCATTTTATTAACAGTTTCAGTCTGCATGAAATATTATTATATTGTAGAGAAGACCGGTGCTATTCGATGAAACTGAAGTTTTCAACGTTTACGATAAGTTATTTTTTTTTAAATAGTTTCATCCACATAAACCCCTAGGTTCACCCTTAAAATCAACCCCTTAGCACAAAAAAATCATAAATCCCCTAACTTTGAGATTTAAAGTCTGATTGCGCTAAATGGTTCCATTTAAAGATCAAAGATGCTCAAAACAGTTTAATCCACCTAATTCCCTAGGTTCACCCTCAAAATCAACCCCTAACCTTTGGCGTTGATTTTAAGGGCTAGCCTAGAGGATTAAGTGGATGAAACTGTTTTTGGCTTCTTTTAACAATATATGAACCCATTTGGATGAATCTATTTTGAGCTTCCTTGGTCATTAAATGGAACCATTTAGCGCAATCAGATTTTAGGTCTTGAAGTTAAGGGATTTATGATTTTTTTGTACTTAGGGGTTGAAAATTCCACAATATTAAATTGAAAAACGAAGATAATTTTTGAAGATGAGTTTCGTGGAGCTTCCACCGCACGATGAGCGTTGTGGTTGTTTCACTTCACCGCGTAATTGAGCACAAGTAGGTTTAACATAGTCGACCTCTTCCCCTCCAATACATTTATGCTGATTTTCTCCTCGTAGGGAGAAAATCACCCTTCGTGCTATCCAAAGAGCACACTTGTTCTTAACCGCTTTATAATGGAAACTTACCCTCACCCTTCCTCCCTAAACTCCAATCCTTCGTTCGACAGAACGAAGACTATAAACTTTTTAGCCAGAATGTTTGATGGAGCCTCAATTTTCAACTTGTTCCTCCATTATGAAATAATAAATAAATTCAAATCACAAAATCCAGAGCTCTGTCGACAATTAAAAGTTGGTAAAGTCAAAACCTCGGTTGGTAAAGTAAAAAATGTCGGTAAAATAGTGAATCCTGACGGCAAAGATTAATTAAGGTTGATAGAAAGGGATGACGGTCGGTAAAGTAGTCAATAGTCGGTAAATAATAAATACAGTCAAAATCGGTAAATCAGTGAATTCTGTCGGTAAAGAAGAACAGTATCCTCGGAAAAGTAGAAAAATATTTCGCAAAAAAAAAGAATAATTTTAAAAGGATTACATGAATGGAGGCTAACACTATTTTTCCTCTGAAACTCGAACAATCAATGGCAACTCGTTCTGGTTTCGTGTGAAAAAAAAGAGATATTCAAATGAGGTTAATTCGAAAACCCTTAATTGGAAAGAACAGTATAAAACTTAATCGGATTTTCGATTCCAGATCCAATTCACTTGTATTTTTATAGTACTAAATTTTGAGGAAAAAGTACTGGTCATTTTCGAATGAGATGATTTGTGGGAGTTAGGTGAATTTGAATGATGTCGTTGAACTCGATGTAGCTTCATTAGCGATAAAAGACTCTCGGGTGGAGCTTCTTTACACGAACCGTCACATAAATTAAAGTCCACGGCTTTTATCGCTGAGCGGTATCGCGCCACAAAAGCAAGGCTGAAAAATGATCGATATTAAGAAAAGAATTTCAGATTTTTTCGAGACTTGGAAAACTAGAATTGACTAGAATATTACAATCCACACATTCCAGAATATTGCGTTCGCTTGCTTTTCTTCTTTCAACTTCAAGTCATTCAAAAGCTAATCAGGTTTGCAACAACAATGTATGCGAGATTTTCAATACATTTTGTGACACCACTTTTTTAAGATAGGAAGATATTTACGATATTTTTAAATTGCTTTAATTTTTTTGAATATATTATACGAACACAGCTCTCAGTATAGTTGGTAATTGTACTTTACAATGTCTTCTTCAGAAATGTGACAGCATCTGATGACCTTCCCCTCCACCCTTAACCACAATTTGGCTTTTATGCTATTAAATAACCCATATGTCTTCATTAGCTTTTCGTCTGATGCGAGGAAGAGAGTTTTAGTAATTTAAGGGTGGGAGACAGTAACGACCGGAATATGGTGGGAGAGTAAAGGGATAGGTATTACCAGTATTACAAGAAATGCGAAACTTTCCTCGCAGCACACCACGTAATGTGATCACATCAATGACGATGGGAAACCACTGTGACGAGAGTAGTTTATGAAATATGAAATGAAATCTCGTATTATAGTAAATTTTGCGATATTTTATTTAAGAGTATTGTAGAGTTTCTTTCATTTGAATTTCTACAATTCTATATATATATGTATATAGTGTAGTATGAATGTACACTATACAAATCTAATTAATAAAACAAATATTATATCAATTAATGTGTTTAATGTTGCAGGAAATATAAGAACGAAGGCAGTCCTGGACGTTGAAACTAAGAAAGGATATTGGCTAACAGTTTACGCACAAGATCACGGAGTGGTGCCCTTGAGTTCTAAACAAGAAGTGAGTTTTCGAAAACCAAATTTTATTACACTAAGATATTACTAGCTATCGATATTTTTTTATATTAAATGCATACCTATAAAAAATACTCGTTTTTATTGCAGGTCTATATTGAAGTATTGGACGAAAACGACAATATTCCTCTTACCGAGCTTCCAGTGTATTATCCCTCAGTACCTGAAAACTCACCAGCTGGTGTGCATGTAGTTCAAATACGAGCTTTCGATCGCGATGTCTCGACTCAGCAATTCACTTTTTCCATTACGAGTGGCAATCCAGAAGGCTATTTCCTCATCAACTCCACTACCGGTAAGGGCCGCTTCTCCAAACCATGCATCTTATTTTTCACCGACCTCTGCTTCCAACGATGCTCTCTTTAAAAAAAATCCTTCGATATTTGAATAGAGGTAGAATAAGAAGAATGTTAGAACATTTTTTAAGATACCCTAGTTCACTTTTAGAATCATGATTCCAAAGACAAATGAAGTAGATAAAAAACAGGAAAATGTACCTCGCATTTTTCGCGATATCGCTGGATCGATTCAGGGTGTGAGTCACGATTAGCGTCCGGACCTACGATCTTATCGGTAACTAGAGCAGAGGGTTGAATGTGTAAAGGGCGGGGACGAGCCACTAGTATAAAGAACCCTCTGTGCTCGAACCTTCGTCCACCTGCGTTCTACAGCCGTAATTTCTGCAACCTACCACAAGGAGGCGTGTCAGCCACTTTGTGATTTACGGAAGCAAATACCAAATTTGCATCTCTCAAATATTCTTTATAATCCCCGACTGCAGCGAATTTTTCACTCCGAGGTATCTCAAACTGGTTTTCTCATCTTTTATCATTTTTATACTGATTACAAAAAATTCTAATCCTACTGACCCTCATACTGGCCCTCCTACAGACCCCCTCTAGTCTCACCTGCTGGACCACGTACTGATCCGCCTACTGACTACACCATCTAGCCCGGCCAACAAGCCTCGCCTACTGACAACGCCTACTATAGATTCTCCTATTAACCGACTTACTGACAACCTACACTAAATAAGCCTAATGGCCAACGCTTATTGACCTCATCTACTGATAGAGCTCACTGGAACAGTTTACTAGCTTCTTTTACTATCCACATCCACTATCTCTTTTTATTCAGCACACTTACTGAAAATTCCCATCAGATACACCTGCTGGCCACGCCTACTAACTCTGTTGCCTGGTCATGTCTACTGATCTCACCTTCTGACAACATTTTCTGATGCGTCCAACGTTCACGTCTACTAAATCCTCATACTAACCACGCCTACTAGCTCTATTTACTGATGACTCCTAGTGATCACTCCTTATTGATCAAGTTTACTATAACCGCCTACTGACAACATCTACTATAACTGATTACTGACTACGCCTACTGACAACGCCCACTAGTACTGAATCCTCAGACTGAACACTCCTGCTTAACTTTCCAAGTGACCATATCCAATGAATCCTTCTACCCACCACATCTACTAGGGTCGTTTATAGACCACGCCCAATATCATTCTTTATTGGTCATTCCTACTGAACACGCCCACCAGATATTTGTTATGACCACACTTACTAGCACTGTTTCCTGACCCCGCCCACTGACCTCACCTATTGACAATGCATACTAGAACCGTCCACTGGTATCAAGTTGTTCTAGTCTTTTTTCTCTTGAGTTGAACTTGACAATCCCATCATGACACTTTAGTGAATTCTCATCTGAAATAGATAAATTCAACTCAGGTTCACTCACCTCTTGAGAAGGTCGTACTCACTGGAGAGTTTGGCGCTTTACGATAAGCAGGAACATAGAGGTTCAAGGGTTGTAGCGCCCTGATCAAAATTAGGTTACATAAATCTTGACCCCGCTGTATTCTGTTACATTAAGAAACGCGTTAAACCGCTACATCGCGATAAAATTAATTTCTTTCTTCCACGCACCCCGTTTTATAATCCAAAAATTACATCGTATGAAAATATAAAAAATCAGGTTATTTAAATTGAGTTGAGTCATTAAAAGTTACTGATCTTCAAGTGTCGTTTACAGTCGTTTTATCATTTATTTAAAGAAAAAAGATAAATTTAGATTTAATCGAAAATGAATTTATTTATTCAAAAGAATAAAAGAAAGACAAAAGAATTCCAATTATTTCCAATATTTCAATTATTTCAAAGTCTAGATTGGGGTCTAAAGTCGTGTGTCTACGGACGCAATTAGTAGGCGTAGTTATTAGTAGATTTGATTAGTGGGCGTGGTTAAAAAATGAGGTCAGTCGGTGTAGTTAGTGGGCGTATTTAGTACGCGGAAACCCCCATTCTACCAACCCCACTGTACCGAGTTCCTAAAAGCAAAATCTAGAATGCGGGATGTGAGAGGCATAATTAGCAGCGCGCAATTAGTGGGCGTGGTTAATAGGTGTGTATAGTGGGCGTACTTCGTAGGTGTGGTTAATGGACGTAATCCATAATCAGTAGGTGTGGCTAGTGGGCGGAGTTTCGGTATTTGAATAGTGAGTGTGATTAGTCGGTATATTTAGTGGGCTTAGTTACTAGCTTTGCTTAGTGAATATGGTTAACGAATATGGACAATAAGATTTATTAGTGCGCGTGTTTAGTGGGCGTGGTTAGTAGGTGTGTCTAGTGGGCGTGTTTTCTAGATTTTATTAGAGAGTATGATTAGTAGATGCGTTCAGTAAATATGGATACCATGTAGGTGGTTTGTTCTTAAAGTAAACATAGTTAGTGGGCGTAGTTAATAGATTAGGGGGCGTGATTAGTGTAGGTATAAAAGTAATGGGTGTGGTTACTGGACGTATGTGTAGGGTTTATTACTGGACGTGGTTAGTATAGGTATGCTTGGTTTGTTTAGAGGGCGTGCTTTAGATGTGGATAATGGGCATAGTCAGTAAGTGCGTTTATTGACTGGAATTACTAGATTTGATTAGGGATTGTGGCTAGTAAGTATGTCTAGTGGCCATGATTATCAGGTGCGGTTAGTCGGTGTACTTGATAAGTGTAGTTAATGAGTGTAATTATGTTAGCAAAAGATATAATAAGCTTTTGCTCGCAAAGTGACTTTATCCTAAGCATTTCCAACATTATCAAGTTCCCTTCTATCTATGTAAATCAAACCTTTCTACTCGTGTAGGAACGTACAGATTAATGGATTTCGAAAGGTGATAGTCCATAACTTCGAAATTACCTCTGAAACAGGAAATCCGGGAAGGACACCACAACATCGTTCGTCCGAGTTACGAGGAACAGAAGCCATCGCAAATTAGACCTTTTAGAGTTACACGTGCTCGTATAACAGAACTTTACTTCATTTACGTGAGGTTTAAAATCCCCAGAGAAGGCGAAATTTAATATAAATGGCTTCGTTAACCTGATTAGTAATAGACCGGCTTCTTTCATAGTTTTGTTATCGAAACACGTGCTCGAGAAAATATAGAACATTGTTCTCTAACACTGAGCAAAACTCGCTCTTTTTCCTGAAAAAGGACAAGGAATCCGCCTTTGTATTCTATCATTTCCCGCTTCCTTTGACATCACTTCATGTTTATTTCTATGTTCAACCCTTTCATTCAACCCACTCCCTTTCAATTTTATTCTTTGCACCCTTCACTTCAACCATGAACTGAAATATTTTTAATGAGAGTGTATCAAGCCTAATTCCTTGATTATACATTCACTTCGAACAAACAATATTTTATTAAAGAATCAACTAATTTGATGTACGATTTTTCTTCAGGGCTCATTACCACAACTGGGAGAAAGTTGGACCGCGAGAATCAAGCCGAACATATACTTGAGGTAAGTTTAAGTTTATTCTCTAGATATTGACACTTTTAAAGCATTTCGAGGTATGTAGTATAATACCAGTACTACTATAGTAGTAGCAAAATTTTAGAATAGATTTTTCATGTTTTCACTAATACACCTTATTATCGTGAATTTTATGTTTTCATATTTTCTGAAAGTATCGTTCGCAGATAGTTTTGCACTCAATAGAGCAACATTTATTACAGCGGAAGTCATTTATGGGAATATGCCCTTCGACATTGCATCCGAGCGCAAAGGTCGTTAAAGCCATCCTAAATATCTAAAGGCTGGGTTGACACGGCGCTGGATGTCGATAGGACAATCTCCTTTCGAAAGAGTATCTTACCTGTTCTTCTCGACACTTCGTTTCTCGCTTTAGCCCATCCTGAAATCATTGTCAGGCTAGAAACGAGGTGGAAAATCGCATCCAACCCGAGATTGAAAAGTAAAATGAAGGAAGCGCCTCTTTGTAAAAGAAAGAAGGTGGGTGGGAATTTAAAGAACGACAATGACAATGGCAGAGTGAACCGGGAGGGGAAAGGATATCCTATATAAGAATATTGTTGGAAACTCTTAGAAGTGCATTTCCGTATCGATACTTACGGAAATTAGTTTAGTTTTTTAGATATTTTAAATGCCTTAAAAAACCTCTCCTAAATTTATTTCGGAATCGAGAAAAAGTTTGCGTTCTATTGAGAAAACTCGGAAAAAGAAGTATGATTTCAAACAGTAATTGGAAAATTAAAAAATTAATGCAAGTGGAAACTATAAAAAAAAATAATTCTTAAAAATATTTACTCGCTCACACGAGTTTCAGTAAAATAAACATTAGGAATAATAGAATTTGATATAAATTCATATACCTTATTATTTTTTCTGCAAAATAAATAACTTATAAAATTTGTATCTATGAATTTTATGAATGGAGGCAGGAAGTAGTTAAATTAAAAAAAATCCCGTTTTTTTATTAATTTACTACAGCAAAAGATTTTAATTAAAATAGAAGCGTACCTTCTATTTATTTTCAATTACCAGTGGAGAGGTCTCTGGAAAGGGGAAAAAGTCCTTTGAAACGTCTCTTAGAAGATTATTTATAATTATGAAAATTTATAAGAATGTTTCAATTTGAGCCTGATATGCTGTTAATAGAAACTGATTTATATCATAGCTGCTTAGATCTTTCCCCCTAATTATTCAGTCACGAGAATACTCCAGGATCTGATACTTGACTTATAAATAAGTTTCAAACCCCTCCATGAATAATGAACAGCTCAATGTGCTATATGACATACTATGTCGAATCGACATATATATATATAATATAATATAAAAAATTTTCCATAAGTTTTCAAGCGATGAACACTCAGTAATTTAATAAGCCTTTTAATTCACATTTTATAAAAACATACAGGCGTGCAGAGATTATGTTATCATTATTTTTAATAAAGAGAAGCTTGTTCAATTTCCAGCGGATTTATTTCGGGTGCTTAGTGAATCGAAAGAAAATAATTTACTGTCAACAATTCGCGAAATTAATATTCCTGAAATATGCTTTGTGTTTTTAAATAAAACACTAGTTTCACTCAGTTAAAAAAATAAAAGAGAAATTCTACGGGAATGGCAACATTTGTAAATTATTATTATTATTAGATCAATTTATATTTTCCCTAAATATTTGTTTAGGGATATTAGTTTAGGATTTGTTATATTATTTAATTCTTATTGACGACGAATAGAATTACGAAAACTAAGGAAGTGATTTTGCATCCTGTTTACGAAGGAAATTGTTGGTGAAGACATTCATGGAACGTAGGTAGGTGAAGCTAAACAAGAACTTGTAGCTTCAAGTTTGTTAGTAACGAGGGATAACAACGCGTCGCTTGAGGGAAGTAACTTTCGTGATCAGTCAAACTTTGCCTCAGATCTCTGAAACCCAGAGAATTGCACCGATTTAACACACAAATTCCAAAATGATTCGGAAAATTTCGGATGTATTCGGAATGAATTTCAATCCGAAGCTTTCGCTAGGGATGAAATTTCAAAATGAGTATTTCAGTTGTAAAAGAGATTTTTTATAGTCTGGAAGATTCTGCGTCATATTCTCGCGTATAGTATGCCGAAGATAAATGTTTGAAAACATTATTTATTCGCATTCATGCACTAGTCACGAGTTTACGATTCCCGCGGGTTTTACAGCGTCATATCATGCACCATTTGTGAATCAAGAGACGTTTTCCATCGTTGAAGGGCGGACTTTCATTCTGGTTTATTCGGTCGAAAAGTAAGTTTGGAGAAAAGGCAGACTTGTAGGAAGACTGTATCCACAATCCACATCCAGTATCCAGTGAACACGAACTTGATTGATACTGTGCGATGAGACAGAAAAATCCTCAGACAATGTTCTCTTTTACTGTCGAACATTCACCTCATTCCTTAGCTCGAATCTTTTTCTCGATATCTCCGGATTCAACGCGACTAATGGTAGGTGCTTTTCAACAAGGTTACAAGCTTAGCGAATAACAACGATTCTTTAAAGAATCAATGTTCTAAGGATCTGGCTCGAAATTCTACCCTGCTAGAAGTAAAGAGCTAAAGAGATAGAAATCCTATCACTTTCTATCTCTTTCTATCCCTAAGAGAGAAAAGGATAAAAATTCCTTATCCACTCCTACCTTTCGTCTATACCCGCCTATCTCTTTCTATCCCCATATTAATCCATATCCACGCCTATCTTTTTGAATCCACACTTCTCTATTCCTTTTTACCTCTTTCTATCTCAAAGTCGCTTTTATCTCTTTCAATCCTCATTTCTCTATTCCTTCCTATCTTTCACCTATTCTTGTCTATCCTTTTCAATCTCCACACGGAGATTGGATCCGGGTGAATTCCATCTCAATCTATATCCATGCCTATCTCTTTCAATTCCTACTTCTCTACCTCTTTCAATCTATCGTCTATCCCCGTCTATCTCTTTCTATCTCTTTGTTACTCAAAACCGCTCTTATCTCTCTCAATCCCCACATCTCTATTCCTTCCAATCTCCCGCTTATTCTTGTCTATCCCTTTCTATTTCCTTGTCAAACTCAATTCGTTCCTACCTCTTTCAATTCCTACTTCTCTATTCCTTTCTATCTCATTTCTATTCTCGTCTATACCTTTCTATCATCTTGTCAATATCAAACTTCGCTCCTATCTCTTTTAATCCACACTTTTCTATCCCTTTCTATCTCTACTTCCAGCAGGTATAACCACTAAACTAAATTTTCCCGTCTTATGCAATGTCGGAATGTTTTTTCCAAATTAACAATTCTATTTTAAAAAGCTCGTAGATTTTAAAAAGCTCGTGTGAAAAATTGTGCAAACAATTCCTGTTCCCTTTTAACCTGCAACCTTTCAGTTGTGCTTTCTTTTATCACATTAATTTACTAGTTTTTAATCAAAGGATGTAAATGCAGGTACAAGCTTGCAAGTCAGATCTCTAATTATTTTATAAAGTTTACACAGTAAAAAATGCAATTTCTCCTCGGCCTTTGATCATTTATACCTCGTGGCACGAGATTTGCTTTTGATTCGAGCTTTCGTCGAGACCGCCAGATCGCTCGTGCACTGATTAAACCGTTCTGATAAAAACTTTATCGGGTGAGTGTTGCACAACCAAGTTTCGTACTCGCTGATCGCACGTGCGATATCGTCCGCACGAAAACACTGTACGATTTCGCGGTGGAGAGAAAATGCGGAAAGTGAAACGATAAGACCGCGAACCGATTGTAATTTCACAGGCGGAGATCTCGATTCGATTTCTTTTTTGTAAGTTGGCATCAGAAAGGAACTCTGACAAAATACGTGTCAAAAAATTGTCTCTAATTATTTCTAATAATATCTAATTATAATATCTTATTATATTACTGTGCCAATGCTTGACATTAATATTTTACTCGCTTTCGAACTGAAAAATGTTCTCAGAAACTTTGAGAATAAGAAAACTCCTTTCTTATGAAGCTTTCTCTAAGTTTATACGAATACAGAATTACAGATGAGTTTATCAGACTTTACTTAACCAAAGTAGAAAAGAGATCTTCCACCAATTAGTAGGATAGCAATTAAATGTTCTACAAAAGCCTCTATTTTTCCAAGTTTCGAACTGTAGACGATCTCCCTGTAAGCCTGTAACTTTTCTAATTTGCTTAAGCATCATTTAATCTCGTAAAGAAAGACACTCACAAAAGAAACTTCTCAACAAGAAAACCTGAGAAACATAGTACACAATTCTAATAAACTTTCAGCAGCTATGACTTGGCTAAATATTATTATCTGACAATATTTAATGGGCCATCTCAAGGTTTTTTCTTTTACAAAATTTAGAAAATAAATTTTCAAATTTCAGTTTTGCTTCAATTTATGGGTTTTTTTCTAATACCTATAGTTTCTGGTATGATAAACAATGGAAGATATATCCGATGAAAAATTTCAGTCGATTAATAAAAGGACGATAAACATTTCTGGCCAGTTAACGCGTCAGGTCGTAACCATATTTTAAGGCTGAGTGGGCCGGCCGTATTTCCCGTTTTTCGCAGTGTAAAAACTTGACTGATAACAGTTGGACATCAACGTCGTCCTTAAAGAATGAAATATGTGACTGAGAATCTTTTCTCAAGCAGCTTAAAAAAACATCTTGCTCTGTAATTCTCTTGGGATTATTTCTTAATATAAAACATTATCTGAATACAGTAGAATTCACTATAAGTCTATTGAAATTACCAGCAAACTATCTCTATTCAAATAATTATTCTCTAGATTTCTTTAGAATTTTATATAATTAAAAATTATTCACTAGAATTCACTATTTCATGAAAATTCAAATAATATAGTGAAAAGGAACACAGTACACCGAAATTTACTAAAATTTCCTTTAAATAACTAGAGCTTTAAAATTGCACTGAAATTGAACCTAATTCACTAGACAAATTATTATATTTTACTAGAATGCATTACCCTCCTAGAAGTAAAGAGATAAAAATCTTATCCCTTTCTATCTCTTTATATCACCATAGAATTTTTTTTTCAATTTAATTTTGAATTTTAAAAGTGTTTATTATAGTACTTTATGCATTATAAAATAAATAACATTTTATTTTATCCTTCCAGGTTACTGTACGAGATGAGGGGCGACCACCGCTTTCATCCACCACTAGAGTAGTCGTAAAAGTTGACGATGTAAACGATCATGGACCCGAGTTTGAACAGAAATTTCATATCGTCCAAATTCCAGCCTCGACGGATATTGACAAGCCGCTATTTCAGGTAAGTCAACATTAGAAACCGCTCTATATTAATCATTTATTAAATTACCTATAAATGAACAAAAAATTCATTTCTTTAAAATTCATTGAAAATTTCAGCATTTTAGAAATATAAGAAGTATTGTACAATTGTAAATAATAGAAGGAGCTCCCTGTAAATTGTATTTTACGTGTAAAAAATAGTCTGCACAATCCCCACAAATAAGCTTTCGGCTTCTTAAATATATTTTACCTGTCTTTTGTCAAAAAATAAATAAATAAATAAAAAATAATAAAAATCGTTGGGTAGGGTAGACTAATATTTCAAAACAATCAAAACACTTTGAAGCACTTTAGGCTCGCTCACGTAGGTTTTGCACATTTTACCCTCTTCCAGATTCCATGTACACTCACACAAACACATAATTATACAATCATCGAAAACTATAGTTTAAAACCCTACGGTTGGTATTCAATTGAACTAAATATCGATTAAATCAAAGATCAATTGAACCAAAACAATTGAATTCCATTGTGTTTTGGTAGTTGGTGGTAGATTTTTGAAAAATTGTTGATAACAAGCGCTAATATAAACGAAAGAAGTTCAACGATTTTATTTTTATTTTATTTTATTTTTGGAAACCAAAACAAAATTTATTAACATTCATGTATCTTGGTTTAATTGGCGTTTTTTGCAAGTGAAATTCATTGAAAATTGAATATTTCGATTGAATACCTAACAAACCCGGCGATCTCAATTATTTTTTAATTATCGATATATAACAAAAATTCTTTTCAAAAATATCATCCAAGTGTCTTTTAACTCTATCGAATTACAATTTAAATTATAATTGAAATATAAAAATACAATTGTATAATTGAATCAGTCCTTTTTTAAATCTTTTTTTTTTGATGTACAGAGAGAGTGTTGGGGAAAACAAGGGGAAATAAGGAGAAGGAATAAAATGAAGGGTTGGGGTGTTGAGCAGATGGAGTATAGGACCACTAGATAGAGTAGATGGAATGTGAACAGATGAGGGGGAGGAGAGCGGGAGGGAATAAAATTAAGAGGGGGTGAGTGGGTGAGGGATGTGTTGGTGGGTCAATTACAAAATGTCTTAATATCTATATGGGAAACTGATATGCTGGAACCGTCAGCTTAATATTAAAGTGGGGGTACTAAGACCCCACACCGAGGGGGAAGAAAAAGGAGGGGGCGGTAATAAAAAGGGGTTTAAAGTTGATTGGAGGGATTACCTGAGAAAAGGTAAGGGTGTAAAGTGATCTATAATATTAAAAGAGATGGCGTTAGATTGAGAGGAGATAAAGAAAGGGGAAGGAGGAGGGGTTGGAGAAGGGTGTAGGTTTGATTTGACGGGTATCTTAAGATGGATGAGGGAGTAAAGGGAGTAAAGTAATTTTATAGAGGGTGATGATGGCGTTAGAGCATTCGGATAAGAGTAGGGGCGAAAATGGAGGGGAAGTGAAAGAGACGTAGGGTAGATAAAATGAATAGCTTGAAAGGGTGTATAAGGGTCTATCTATTTTACGGACGACTCTGTTAGAGTGGGGAGGGGGTGTACTACGTAAGGAGCGAAGGCGTTAGGTGGGGGTAGGGAGAGAGGAGGATTTAGAGGAGGTATAAGGTAGTTGAAATGAAAAGGGGGGGCAATTGTGGGGGAGTTAGAGAATCAATTTCATTAGGAGGGGATATTTGGAGGGGTGTAAAAGGGCGGCCTTTAATTAGTAAAACCCCAACACTCGTAGCAATTATCTTGAAGCTATATTAAACAACTATAACACAAGTAAAAAATCACAAACATTTGCAAAAGTAAACTATAACAGGAAAAGAATAGCTCGAAGAAAATGGAAGCAAGATTAAGTCTGCATAAAAGAAAAATGACTACTGCTGCTTCTTTGAATAGAAAGCGAGCCTTACCCCGATTATGTAGATGGCGATTCTCCTTTCCCAAATCACCCCTTCATGTTAAAGAACATGCAGAAACTGGCAGCTCGCGATCGACTCGATCGTATTTTCTGCAGGCAAGACGATACTCGTCTCAAAAGTGAGAAAATTGTATATATATATATATAAAAGTCGTCCTCTCTCTCGTTCTCGACAGAAATCGAAGAACCGCTCGCGGGAGTACGACCTTTCGATCGATACGTTACTAGAGAATGGGACTTGGGAGACATTTAGTCCTGACAGCCTGTCAGGCGATCCTTTCTTCAGGGTAAGATTCCTAAGGCACGCAAAAATACACACGCAGCTGACTATGTCACGTGAAATGACAAATCCGGAATAGATACGATATTTTGATCACTGATCAGGTTCGATGATCGATGGAATTTTTGTTTTTATTATTTAGTGTACTCTACTCTGTACTGTGCTATATATTAATACAGTGGATTCACTTGAATCACTTAAGGCCATGTAAGACTTACCCGATTCCTACCTTACCAACGTGTTTTCTCTGCAATGATACATTAAAATTTATTAAAATATCTGTCATTGTCATTTATAAAAAAATTTAAGACCAGATAAACATACCTTACCATATTTTCTTTAATTTTAGAAATTTTCAATTTGATATCTCAATAAATGTAGACATAGCGTTGCAGGGAAAAAATATCGGTAAGGTAGGGATCGAGTAAGTCTTACATGGCCTTAAGTCAGTTATTGAAAAAATTTATTCACGTGAATCACTGTAATGAACTATACATATACTATGAATGATTATAAAAATTATAAACAATTTTTATAATAATAAAGGAGTATTAAATTTAAAAACATCGATCAAAAAACCTATTCAGGGATTGAGATAATAACATTCCTGGAATGCATTCATAATGAATTAACGGTTGGCTTGGCTCCGGAAATCTAATCCATCAAGAATATACACACTGCATCTCGCTGCATTCGTGTAATGTTCTTTTTCCTATATGTATGTACCTCTTTCAATTAGACGAGCCGTTGCCTTTACTCAAGGGAGTCGCTCTTTTCTCCATTGGCATTTAATTAATTAAAACTTATAGTGCATCACTGCATCTAATAATACACAGGTGTCTACAACACTGTCATTTTTCAGTCCTCTTTACTATCTACATCCATCTGCTTCGAATACGTATTGCCATATCCAGAATATTGAATTTTTCTTATTCAAAATCTTGTCATGAAAAAAAGGGCTAAAGCGCTGTTTACTTCCTAAAATTGGAAATAAATTGGAAGAAATTGTTTAAAAATGTGAGATACAAAAAAATAATAGCGTCATTTGATTCTTCGTAAAAAATTGTATAAAGTTTATGCCTACCGGAAAATTTTTACACATCCAATTGGTGAAGTAGTATTAATAAACAATTATTGTTGTATATGTGTGTGACCATCATATGAATGGAACAAAAATTGTCCAATGTATTCTCTTTAAGCAATTTTTTCTATAAAATCGAATGGTATGCCGTGAAATCCTTCATGTTTAGCAAGTTTTTGAATAATTAAAGTGTTTTCCCTAACGAAAGCTTCGGATTGAAATTCATTCTGAATCAATCCGAATCATTTCCGAATTTGTATCCGAGCCAAACAGTTTCATTCCGATCTAATCAATACGAATGATTCCAAAAAATTCTGATAAATTCGGATTCATGCGGACTTACCGGATTTATTCAAATTGAACGTTCGGATTAATTCGGATTAATTAATGGGCTTCGGATTAATTCGGATTGAAAACTTTATTCGGATAAGATCGAAATGAATTTCAATCCAAAGCTTTCGCTAGGGTTGTTTTTCAAAAATATGGTTAGGCTTCTATTCGATGCTCTTTACAAACAGTTACAAGCAAGTACAGACCCTCGTCGTGTATACATGGCTGTTGCCTGTGAATGCTCCATTTTCTCCATTAATAATTACTCTCCTCACCACAATACAGATCCAGCGAGTGAACATCGATACACAGGAGAAACCACAACAGAATTTAACACTCTGTTCTATAAAGGATCTTCCTCCTTGTAATTCTAGTGTAAATTCAGATTTTAATTCAGGTTCACAGTAAATCCTTCTATTAACATTAAAATGTTTTATGCATTTTCTTTACTTCCTTGAACAATCTTCTAGTAGGTGCTGTATTTTCAGCGTAGAAATTTTAGTTGTCGCAATAAATTTTTAGTCACAGAGAATATTTTGTGAAAAGGAATAAATTTCTGGTCTTAAATGGCCTTAAAGATAAATTATAAAAGTCTCACTTGTTAGGAGAAAAATTTGAGATCTTTTTTTATTAATCTACATTTATTTATGGAAATTTGTTTATTTAAAATATTTCGTTAAAATTTAATTCTTGGATTTGAACGACTATCTCCATTGACGTCATTTATTTAATTTTTAATTACAAGCACACACACGCACGCACATACACACAAGTGCCCGAAGCAGAAAACAAACACTGCATCCTTTAACTGCCTAAATGTGGAGCATGCAACCTGTGAATGCAAAGGCTTAGAATATGCATTATCTTAAGGTAGTTGTCAATATTCTTGAAATATCAGATCAAGTTTACAAATTCATATTATTTGACAACTACTTTAAACAGTGATTATAAACATATTAATGGACCATTCCATCCCAAAATTACAATCGAAAATTTTGTTCATACAAAATATTTTTGTTTGTGTATTCTTTGATCGAAAAAATTGGACAGGTATTTTTTTATTTCGACCTGATATGCAAATTTTTCTAGTTACAATTTTTTAAACACCTGGAGTAGAAAAAAGTAAAAAAAAAACCATTTCTTATAAAGTAGAAAATGTTTCAGTTGACAAAAATTTTCGATTGTAATTTTGGATGGAATGACCCATATATATAAATGTATATTATATATATTAATGTATACGTATATGTTACCACAACCAGTATTTAGACTGTAACAATTAACAGATTTCTTTCAGTTATTTAAGGCCATGTAACACTTACCCGATTCCTACCTTACCGATATTTTGTAATCTGCAACGCTACATTAACATTTATTGAAATATCAAATTGAAAAATTCTAAAATCAAAGAAAACATGCTAAAGTATATTTATCTGGTCTTAAATTTCTGTAAAAATAAAAAAAATCTTGTTGAAAAATTTTTTTTACAAATGTCAATATTTAGAACCTTAGATAAAGGTACCCTAATGCTTTAGGTTCAATTTTAGAAATTTTCAATTTGATATCTCAATAAATTTAGAAGTATCGTTGCAGAGAAAAAAATGTCGGTAAGGTAAGGATCGGGTAAGTCTTACATGGCCTTAATAAATTAACGAGTCTTACCAAGAACTGACTTATCAATTCGTACCGCTGCGTTTCGTTAGCCAGACCGCGAGTAGATAAAGCCGACCTCGGCCAGACCACTGCGGGAATCATTTTTCAGTGGAAAACGCTCACTCAGTCAGCCTCAGTAGAGAAAGTCGGCGTTAATCAGACAAGTAGTTAAAGTCAACCGCGTGACACACCCGCAGTAGATAAGTCGGTTACGGTCAGACTTCGTTTGCTTTGTTCTTGTTTGATTCAATTTTTCTCAAAAAAAAAAAAATAGAACAATTGAAAACTTGAAAGGGGAATGTGAATAATGATCATTTTTCATATTTAGGTACTTGCAAATGACTTGGATGTCGGGGAAAATGGAAGGATTCAGTATAGTATCAAAAGTGGAAGAGGCAAAGGCAAATTCAAAATTCACCCTTCCACGGGAATGGTTTTCTCTCAACGCGGATTTGAGGCCGGACAAGAATACGAAATGCTGGTAAGGCATTTTTTTTATTAAATAATACTTTTTAATTCAATTTAAAAATTTTTTAAATTAATATAATATTTGAATTTCAAAATTAAAAACAAACATATTTTAATTTCTGAATTAATAAAAAGTTTAGTTCCACTTTGAACTGAAACAAAAAAAATAGTTTCAATTTCGAAAATAAATAAAAAAATATATTTCTATTTTTCAACATTAAAAAAAAAATTTTTTAATTAAAAGAAATATCTTTCTAACTAGATACGAGCGGCAGATTTCGGGGAACCTCAACGAAGTCACCAGACTAGAGTTTCTGTTCAAGTTGTCGAATCGCCGACAGAATCAGAAAATGCTCCGGTATTCAAAACGAATAATCAGAGCGTTAAGATCACTGAAAGCGATAAAGTGGGATTTCTGGTTGCCCTAGTTCAGGCGACAGATAAAGACGGCGACACTCTGTGGTATGATATCGTTGGTAAGTGATTTTTTTATTAAAAATAATTTTTTTTAGTCAGAGTTAACTACTTTTAATTCGGATTTACATCTGGGTACCAGAATTCCAACAATTCAAAGAATACAAAAGAATTTAAAGGGAATTTTTTAGAAGAATTCAAGGGAATTTAAGAGAATTAAAAAAACTTTGAGATAATTTTTAAAAAATCAAAGGCATTCAAAAAAATGTAAAATATTTCATGAATCATTAGTACCTAATAAAATTAATTTTTATCTGAAATTCCTTTTTTTATTACAGATGGAGATAAGCGAGACGAGTTTTTCATTGGCAGAGACAACGGAAATGTCCTTCTGGCAAGACAACTGGACTGGGAGACTCAAAACTTCTACAATTTGACAATTAGTGTGACAGATGGTGTTCACCAGGCCTTCACACAACTCTTAGTGACAGTTATTGATATTAACGATCACAGACCCGAGTTTAGTGAAGCAATATATCGCGTGGAGATATCCGAGAACGTGGAAAAAGGCGAAACAGTTTTACAACTTCATGCCACGGATGCGGATGAAGATAAGAAGGTTTTTTATAGCTTACATGCTGCTCAGAATCAAGCTTCTTTGGAAATCTTTCACGTTGACTCAGTTACTGAAACTATCACACTGAACCAAGCCTTGGATCGCGAAACTATTGAAGAACACATATTGACTGTAATGGTGAAGGATCAGGGCACTCCCGCAAAGAGAAATTATGCAAGAGTCATCGTAACTGTGCACGATCACAATGATCATGCGCCAGAATTCACGAGCGAAATTATCCAGGGGAAGATTTTCGAAACTTCGACTGTGGGCAGTGCTGTAGTTCAGGTAATTCTAATTTTAATTACATTTTTTTATTTATTTTCTTATTTTCTAATTTTTAAATGCAGTAGTCACGTCGTGAATCCTATAGAAAAGTTTCGCATCAAACCCAGTTAGTGACTACATAAAAATTCCCAGAAGAATATTCTTTAAAAGACCTGGTTGCAAGGTCAAATATTCACCAGGATTGTTGCGACCTTCCGAGGATTATTCCTTGACTTCTCGCAATCTAAAATCCAGATAAACCTCTTGAAGAATGTCTATACTTTAGGAAATAAAAAACCTGGTGCAACGGCAGGATAATTTCCAGAGAACGAAAAAAATTACCTTAACACTTCAATTCTGTTTTAGGTTTACGCCATTGACAAGGATCGCGGTGAAAACGCTCGAATTACCTACTCAATCACTTCCGGGAACGTCGGAAACGTCTTTAACATTGACCCAGACTTGGGGATCATCCGGGTGGCTCGGGAACTAGACTTGAGTGCGTCCTCCGAGTACATTCTTCTTGTTAAAGCGACGGATCACGGAACACCTTCACTCTCGAGTACAGTTCCGGTTCATATTATGGTGACTATGGCCGACAATGCTCCTCCGAGGTTCCTTCAGAAGGAACTCGCTGCCGAGATCTACGAAAACCAACAAATTGGAACGTACGTGAAACACGTTGAGGCCAGAAGTACTTCATCCCTGATGTTCGAAATTACTCATGGAAACCGGGACAACACCTTCTTCGTGAATCCAAGCACGGGAGTCATCACTACCAAGAATAGTCTAGATTACGAGAAAACGAAATTCTATAATTTGACCTTGATGGCGACCAACATGGCTGGGGCAACAGCTTCCTGCAATGTCATCGTCCATATCCTGGACAAGAACGACAACCCGCCGCGTTTCCTCCAGGCGGTGTACAACGGAGAGATCAGCGAGGGTGCCACGATTGGCTCTCTAGTTTTAACAAACACCAGCTCGCCATTGGTCATAAAAGCTGAGGACGCAGACTCGGAATTAAACGCACTTCTCAACTATGACATTGTCGAGGATCTGCCGAGGAAATTCTTCCACATCGATTCTAGTACCGGAGCAATCAGAACTGTGATGATTTTGGACCACGAAACGGTGCCGGAGTTCTCATTTCATGTCAAGGTCTCAGACCTGGGAAAACCAAAACTTTCCTCGGAGACGACGGCGAAGGTCGTCATTACAGTGACAGATGTCAACGACTGTCCACCGAAGTTCTTAAAGACTGAGTACAATACGACTGTGCTGCTACCGACGTACAAGAATGTGGCAGTCATTGAGGTCCGGGCGGTCGATCCCGACAGCACAGAAGGTGCATCTCTTAGGTAAGTTTTTTTATTTTCTATGTGAATAGGAGAATTTGGGTTGACGCGAATGGTAAAATCTTATCTATTATTAAATGCACAGTTATCATATATAAGAACCTCCAGAAGAAAGATTTTCCTTAGACCTGGTAAAAAGGCGAAAATGCATCAAGGTCATCGTGAATATTATACATTTATCTATTATCACCCGCAAAATACAAATTTGAAAAAACTTCCAGAAGAAAGTCCCTCCTTCTAAGAAATTTAATTAAATCGTGATTTCAGATACGACATAATCGACGGAAATCAGGCCCATACCTTCGAGATCGATTCCAAATCTGGAATAATAACTGTTGACGAGCCGGAGCACATGAAAAAACGTTATCTCCTCCATGTTCGAGTATCCGATGGAAAATACTCGAGCGTTACTCAAGTGAATGTCAACGTCGAAAAATCGGAAAATTCAGGTTTAGTTTTCCAGAAGGATGTTTATGAAGGAACGATAATGGAGAACTCGACAAAGATAACGACAGTGGCTGTGGTTAATGTCTTGGGTAGCGATCTTCATGAGCATGTGCTTTTTAGTATCCTCAACCCCACAGACATGTTCGTGATCGGGCCTACTTCAGGAGCGATTAGAACGACTGGAAAGAGATTTGATAGAGAAGTCTGCGACAATTACGAGCTGATCATTGAAGCCAAGAGTCAAATGGAGAGAAAGAAGCCAAGAGTAGCGCACGTTATCGTTAACGTCACCATCCTTGATATCAATGACAATTGCCCGATGTTCGTCAATCTGCCTTACTACGCGGTCGTTTCTGTTGATGCACAAAAAGGGGATGTCATTACTAAGGTAAGAAATTTTTTTAAAAATTTAACAGGATCGTCACAATTTCTAGTTTGGCGAACCTTTTTATTTATTTAATTTTCACCCCGGGGTTCCCAATTACTCAAAAATTCCTGAAGAAAGTTGCTTCTTGCACCTAGTTATATAAAATATTTTTTCAGGTTCACGCTGTTGATATGGACAGTGGCGACAATGGGGAAGTCCGATATGAATTAAAGAAAGGACACGGAGAGTTGTTTAAAGTTTGCCGCAAAACTGGAGAAATTTCATTGAAACAAAATTTGGAAGGACACAATCGGGAATACCAACTCATGATTGCTGCTTACGATGGCGGTGAGTAACTAATGCAATATTTTTTTCTTTTCTCTTTTAATAGCAATATAATTGGAATGATTTTCTATATTTTCTTTTGGATTGAATAATTTATTTCAGGATTGACGCCCTGCTCAATTGAAGTGCCTGTAAACGTTAAAGTCATCGATCGCTCAATGCCAATATTCGATAAACAATTTTACACCGACAGCGTTCTGGAAAATATCGAGTTGCATTCGCCATTAGCACTTTCAATTCAAGCCGAATCGCCTTTAAATCGGAAGTTGATTTACAGCATCACGAAAGGCAACGACTTCGAAGAATTCGCACTGGACTTCAACACCGGTGAGTTTAGTTTATTTAATTAATATTCCATTAATTGAAAATCCTAAAAGATTTCATTTGACTAATTATTATACCACGAAGGAAAGTTTAAACAAATTACCAAAGCTTTATTAAATTATTTTAATTTATAATCACGATGGTGGTGAGGAATTGCTGCTCGATAAAATTCTGAAATAGTAATATCATTCCGAATCTATTTATTTCCTTAAATTTTCAAAAACTGGCTATGGGACTTTACTTAAATTTCTTTTAAAAAATGTAAAGGTGATCGAATGAATTTATTTAGTGGTGAGGGACTTAAATTTAATTCACCATCTGGTCATTCAAAGGAATTTATCTAACAATTTTTAGAAATTAATAAAGTTAACGCTCTTCATTTATATAGGCTGAAAAATTTGTTTACCGAGATTGGTCCAGATTTTTTTTTTCTATATACGTATGTGTTCGTTGTAAACGTAAATGTGGAAATGCATAAATAATGTACGTAAATTTTATCGTAATAACAGCTTGATTGGTCCAATAGTTTGTTATGACATGATACAAACGCTAAAATTGTGGATGCAAAACGAAGCTAAAACTCCTTTGATTATCCTAAACGCCGTAGAGAAACAGGTAGAAATTCAGATTAAAATTTTCATGAGAAATTGAAAAGAGATGTTAAAAAAGGATGTAAAAATTTTTAGGATTTTAGAAATTTATTTTTATTGGCATCTCATGGAATTTTTTTTGTTTCATATTTTTTCCAACAAAAGTCGACTTTTTCAAAAAGAACTTCATCGATATTTTAATTTCAATCTTAAGGGCATGTCTAACTTACGCGATCCCAATGTTACCGGCATTTTTTTGGAACAGCAATGAAAAAATAATGCCGGTAAAGTAAAGATCTGATAAGTTCGTTATGCCCCTACAGTGTTCTTGAGATTTTAGAAGACTATGATTAATAAAAAATTTCGAAATTATTATAACGTTATAATAAATATAAAAATCTTCACTCTCAAAATAATTTGCACAAAATCTGTTTCTCCACTCTAAAACAATTGCCCCCTTTCCCTTTTAAATCGCTTTTGTAATAATGGATAGCAGAAATTAAAATTGTATTTGTATCTACCTGTTTCACAGCCCCCGACAGTAACAATGGTCCTTGTGAGTATAAAACAAACCAGTTATATCGGCCTGCTGTGTTGCTGTTTATACTCTTACATTGCCCGGTGTGCGCATGAATTTAAAAATATATATTTTTTAGAAATAAAATAATTAATTAATTAAATGAAGTGAATTTATATCGAATTGAAAATTTCTAGAATTAACGAACATATCCAAAGGTATAACAAATTTTTTAATAAATTTAAATATTTAGGCGCAGATAAATATGCCTTAATGCTTTAACTTCAATTTTTGAAATTTTCAATTTGATATCTCAATAAATGTAGAAGTATCGTTGCAAAGAAAAAAATTTCGGTAAAGTAGGGATCGGGTAAGTCTTATATGGCCTTAAGGGCATGTAATACTTTACCGTGAAAGCAAACTTAGTTTCCCCAAAACTTTACACTCGCAATAATAAATATGTTTATCTAAAACTAGTCCATTTACCTCCATTTCGTACAGAATGAGGTAAGTGGCCTAGTTTTAGCAAAAAAAGAATATTTATTATTGCGAGAATAAAAATTTAAATCACTTCTAAAAAATATGTTTCTTTAATTGTGTATAACGCATCGGCAATGTAAAGTGCTTTCTCTGTAAATATCGCTTTAACAACGCAATATTTTTGTGTGTGAGAAATTCATGCATCACCAATCTTATTTATTATCTGTTAGGTATAACAAGCACGGTTGTATCCAATTCCTTTCATTTTTCCCTAATCATAAACCCCTATCTCATAAAATATTCAAGTTAAGGGCGATGGACCCAAGTGTTAAGCTCAACATTCTATTCTCCACTTTACTCAATGAAAACTAAAGATAAACCTTTTTTCGCACTGTAGCACTAATCTAATTTCAAATATAATACTGCGTAAAAAGCGAAAAAATATTTAATTTGGATACTTTTTGCATAAAATGAAGAATTAAAAATATGACTTCAAAGTGCAATATTTTAATTTTACTTTAAAAAGATTTGAATTAGGTATGTTCTCGCTCTGTGCGCATAATTCTAGTTAAAAATTGATTAATTCTACAGAGGGAAAAAATTCCAATTTTAATATTTGTTCTATAATTTTTGTTGAGTAAAGTGGAGAATGAAATTTCGAGCTTAACTCTTTTGTTCAACGCCCTTAATTATATAAAAGACACTTGCTCTGAGATATTATTTTAATTAAAGTACTTATGACCTTTTGTCGTACCAGATTTCAATTTTCTACTGTTAACAATTTTTATTTTATTTAGTTATTTTTATTTCAAGTAACATTTTTTCTTCAGATCTGTTTTTTTTCTTCCCAGGTTTGTGTTCTTGTGTCCTTATCCGTTTCTAAGACTAAGATACCATCTCCTCAAGAATTAACAATGCATGACCTAAAACCCTTTTAACCCCAGCAGAATTTAGATGCAAATTGAGCACTCCTACTACCAACGCAAATTTTATTCACATGTCTCTTGCAGGTGAAACAATTTAAAATCACTTTGCCGAGAAATAGGTAACTTTGGAAACTAAGATTATATATTTCTAGAATTTTGTAATAAGTATTCCTTTAAGGAAAAGGGAATACTTATTCCTAAGGAAACAAAAGTCGGTAATAGAGATCGGGTAACTTACACCTTCATTTTTTTTAAATTGTGATTTACATCTCAGAATCATCTCTTTGATTCCTGAAAAATTACAAAATCGATTCCAAATAGTGCTTAATTTTTATTTTAATTAGAGAAAGCCATTTAAGCTTTTTGCTGAATATTTTGGGTATAGATCGACTGTTTTGCATTCTTCATTCGACAACCATCGTTAGCTTGCTTAATTTCATTTCACAAAGCTTTGTTCCATGTGCACGATGTGTCTGTATCTTAAAAGAAAAAATATTAAAATTCAGATTTATTTTAAAATTATTTATACTTTAAAATCCTTCATTATGAAATTTTTAATTAATTTTTTTTACATTATGTATTTACAACATTTTATTATTTATCACAACTTTCAATAAATCAAACAGGTAAATCAAACAGATACAGATACAAAAGTTGTAAAAAAAATTATCACTGTTCGTTGTATATATAGATACACGTTTTATTATGCACTTGCTACATCATTAGAACTTTCTAGTATCGACGAGCCTGATATTTAAAGCCCAAATTAAATTATTTTAAATCTTTACGTTCATATGTAAATAAAAATTTTAAGGGCATTGGACCAAAGTGTTAAGCTCAAAATTCCATTCTCCATTTTACTTAACGAAAATTATAAATAAATATTTTTTTGCTCTATAGCACTAAGTATTTTTTAAATATAAGACTGCGTACAGAGCGAAAAAGTATTTAGTTTCGATACCTTTTGCATAAAACGAGGAATTCAAAATTAAATATTTTCATTTTATTTAAAAAATATTTGGAATAGATATTTTCTTGATCTGTGCGCATAATTCTAGTTAAAAATTAATTAATTATATAGAGGGAAAAAATCTCCAATTTTAATATTTGTTGAGTAAAATGAAGAAATCGAATTTTTAGATTAGAACTTAGCTCCAACACCCTTAAGAATACCAATATATACAAAAAAAGAAAGAAAAAAAAAACAGTTTCGTCGATATCTGGCTACATAGTGCTTTGGGTCTACAACCTTCTCTTCACCGAATTAGGTGTAATCTATGTCGTGGATGAGCTGGATTATGAGCAGAAGAGACAGTACGAGTTGACTGTACGAGCAACAGACAGCGTTTCCGGCGTTTACGCTGAGGTGCTCGTCAGCATTCTGGTGTTAGATGTCAATGATTGTCCTCCAGAATTCAGTCAGGACTCCTACAACATTTCCGTTTCCGAAGCCGCTCCATTTGGAACATCGGTTCTGAAAGTTAGCTCCAGGGATAACGATACTGGTAAGTAACTTGAAAATTAATATTTTATGAGTTTCGAGTTGATCGTGAAACCTAAAATAGTCTTTATTTTTACCTTAAAATATCAAAACGCAAAGAAATTCTTGAAGAATATCTTTTTAAGGACCTAGTGCATCAGTTATTAAATTAAAGAGATATTCCTGAGGAATTTTTTAATAATTTGCGATCTGGAAGTATCAATGATTATTTCTACAGAATTCTCAATAATCTTTAACACTCCGACATTTTTTGAACTTTATTAGAATATGAAATCTCAAAAAAATTCTCGAATCTCCCTTTCCTTGTTCACATTTTATTTCACTAATACAAATTTTTTTCACCAGGTATAAATCAAAAAGTACGTTACGCGATTCAAAATGACACCAACAACAGCAAAGACCTCTTTCACATCGATCCCGATGAGGGAATCATCTTCCTGAAGCGATCGCTCGACCACGAGTCTCACGACTCGCACCACTTCACTGTCATCGCGATCGATCGGGGCGTACCGAGTCTCTCAAGCACAGCTCACGTCTGGGTCTCTGTCATTGATATGAACGACAACCCACCAAAGTTCGAGCAACCATCCTACTCCTGCGTCCTCTCTGAGCACGCAGAACGTGGACAATTCGTGACGGTCGTCACCGCGAGCGATCCGGACTTCGTCGACGACAAACTCATCTACACTATCGTCGGCGGCAACGATCAACAGACCTACAACATCGACCAAAACACCGGCATCATCACCCTCATCAACATGCAAAACTTCGGAGATCAAAAGCTGACCCTCCTGAATGTCTCCGTCACCGACGGTGTCTACACCAGCTTCGCTCGAGTTAAGGTCGAAATTCTGCCGGCTAATCGACACAATCCTAAGTTTCCCAATCCTGTCATTGAAGTCACCGTCATGGAAAACCAGCTTCCGGGAAGACTCGTGACGAACGCTGTCGCGATTGATGAGGATTTCGGGGACTATGGAGAAATCACCTATTCCATCCCCTCTGAGCTGATGCGCGAGGTCTTCGAGATCAATAAACAATCAGGCGAAATAACGACCAGGAAGAAGCTCGACAGGGAATATCGTAAACTCTACGAAATCTCCGTGATGGCAACCGACGGCGGAGGGAAGTCAGGATTCCTGACCGTGAGATTGAAGGTTGGAGATGAAAATGACAACCCTCCAATCTTCCTCCTCGGGGAGTACAAAGCGACGATCCCAGGAAATCTGAGTTTAAACACTATCTTCCTAAACGTGAAAGCGACTGACGCTGATGAAGGGGACTCGGCCAGGATCGAGTATTCGATCTACGAGCCTCCGGATTCAGAAGCCAAGGGACTTTTCGGTATCAATCCAGAGTCCGGAGCCTTATTCCTGATCAAGAATGCCTCCGCCTGGGAAAACCAACTTTTCCAGGTCTTCATTCGAGCTGAGGACAAAGGTCTGAAGTCTCATCATGCGGACGTGCCTTTGAATATATACATCATGGGTCCTCAGGATATCCCTCCGCTCTTCGAGAGGATGAACGAGAAATTCTTCTTTTCAGAAGCATCGGTAGTTGGAACAGTGATCACAAAACTCAAGACGGTGACGAACAGCAGCGTAAAGTACAGAATTCTTCCTGGAGTTGAAGAATCGTCACCCTTTGCGATTGACCAATATGGACAGATCACTCTTGTTCAAGCTTTGGATCGAGAGATCAGGGATCATCATTTGATTGGAGTTTTGGCTGAGACTGACTCGAGTCCGCCGTTAACGGCCTTGGCGGAAATTTCGCTCCAGGTTCTGGATGAGAACGACCATGCACCGAAGTTCGAAAGTAATCCTTATTTTTTGAACTTGGCGGAGAATATTGATGAAGGGACGGCAATTTTGAAAGTCATGGCGCATGATAAAGATCTAGGAAGCAATGGAGAAGTAAGGTACTCGTTTGGACAGGATATTGGGGAGTTAGCGAATGTTTTCACGGTAGATGCCTACACGGGGTGGATATCGACTCTTGTGCAGCTGGATAAGGAGAAACAACCGGAGTACAAGTTTCAGGTATGTGAATTTTTTTATATTCATTTATTTCAACAAGGTGTTTACGAGTATTTGACACGTTACTGTCTGAAAGTAACGCGTTACCGTTATTTTTCTTAAATAACGTGTTACCGTTACTAAAAAGAGTAACTTTTTTGGTAACGCATTATAAGTTTCAAGTTATTTCTCTAAAACCTTTCTATATTTAATTCTTTTCATGAAAATCAAACTCAACTAACAATTGAATTTAAAAAACTTGAATCTCTAAACCAATAAAAACAACAAATATTAAATCAACATGTCTTTATTGTTAAAAAATATCAAAAGGAACAGAAAAGTAATCTAATAATTCATTTCGGCCGAGGTTTCACACTTTGAAATTGCAGTTTCGAATAAATTCGACCACATGATGGATGTTACTTTTACATACTTTTATTGCATAAAAATACAAAAAAAGTATTTACGCAGCTGGATCGTCTCCCTTAGTTGTACGGGTGTAGATTAATTGCGCATGGTGTTGAACAACCTGCTTGATTAGCCCTTTCTGCTGCAATTCAATGAGTGCTCGCCTGGCCAAGGAGCCTCGAATCTTTAGTCTTTCACTCACAATAGAAGGAGTAATTAATTTGTACTGAGGTACTTCCTTCAGCAATTTATCATACGTGCCTTTATCGAACAACACTTGGTTGTTCAACTTATCCCTCACCTTTCCCTTGGACCACTTCTGCAAATCGAAAAAAAAAGAAACGTTATTAATGCTATTGAAAGCGATATTATATCTTTAAATGTTATAATTTTAGAGTTGAAAAATTGAAAGTGCGAACCTTCTTCTTGGCTTTTCCACCGGATCCTCCCTCCTTCTTTTTTTGGGTTTTTTGGGGCTGCTTGGAGGACCCCTTCGAGTCCTTTTTGGGCGGCTGGAATATAAACAAAAATTATTACACTTGGAAATTAATATTAAGAAAGTATTTTCTTTCTGGGATTTTTGATATTATCAGACTCATTAAATCAGATTTTACCATCACGGTAAATATGGTGTAAAGAGTTTCATCATTAAATCAATTTCTATGAAAATTATCTTCAGAAAAAATTTTAAAAAATTAATTTTCAAACGTTTAAAGAATAAATTTTTCATTATCCACAAAATTCAAATTTTTCATCAAAATATTCCGATTTTAACATCAGAAAATTAAAATTATATAGAAAATTAAAATTTTTACGTTAATATTACAAATTCGACATAAAAGAGGAATTTTCTCACTAAAATTTTCATATTTCCGGTAAAATTGCAACAAAAAATTTAAGTTTCACTTAAATAATTTAAGATAATTCCTACTTTCTTAAATTTTCCCGCGTTAGCGCGTCACCTCTAATTGGCCAATAAGGTATGACCTTTTTAGAATAGAACGTGACGCCAAACAGGAAACAGACACTGAAACCTAACCAAATTTCTAGCACGAACTTCGAAGAAAATAGCAAGAAAAACAACAAAAAAAACAAGAGGCTCAACTTTTATGTTAAAATTTAATTAGTAAAATCACATATTTTAATTTGCCAAGGGCGAGGTTCGAGAGAAAATAACGAGACAAAAAAGCACGTTTTCAGATAGAGGTTATGATTGTGCATTTTCAGCTATTAATACGAAAACTTGAGGAATTTTTAGAATATTTATTGAAAATACGGAAGATTTCGATAACACAATTTGAAATTATCACAAATTTCACTTGGATTTATGGTTTTTATTAAATATAATTAACGTAAAACACGAGGCAAAAATACATACCATTTTCACGACAACTCAGAAAGGAAAAGGAAAGTAGGAAACTGATCGCCCCGATTGCAGCGACATTCACGGCGATTCACAACATCACAACATGAAGCGCGCGAATATTTGAAATTGAGAAATGAGTGATAGCTTGAAATAAAACTCGAAACCGGGAATTATTAATTTTAATTTGATTACACATTAATCTAATATTATGGAATAGAAAAAAATTGTATTGAAAAATAACTTTTTTAAAGAAAATTGAGGATTATTTGATGTATTATAATTAATTAAATTTAATTATAATAAATAATTAAATAATTTAAAATAAATTAATCCATATCTAAAAAAATCATTTTAAAGAAAGGAAGTTTTTTTTAATTGAATTTTTAAATTACACTTTAAATTACACATTAATTTTATCTTCATAAATTAATATCTCTTTTTCAATAAAATTAATTTTGTTTCATGAGTAAAAATGTCTTTATAAATGATTATTAAACACATTATTATACACATTTATTTATTTATTCAATAACAATAATTTTGTAATTTCATTTCCAGGTTGTGGCTACCGATAATGGAAATCCGAAACATTTCGCTCGAACTTCAGTGCACATCAAATTGAAAGATTACAATGACAATGCCCCAACTTTTGTTAATGAACCTTACCAGGCTTCAGTAAAAGAAGATGCTCTCCCAGGAACCGTGGTCGTCAAATTATTAACAGCGGATAAGGACACGGATATGAATACCACCGTCGATTTTTACATCACTGCTGGCGATCCTAGATCTCAATTCCAGGTACGTTCACCCCTATTTTCATTAATTTTTGATTTTTTAGTTTGTGCACCAGGTTAAATTCTAGCTAAAATAAAAACATTCTTCTAGAATTTATTCTCGATTTTGATTCTAAATGGAGTGTCTAATATTTTTATAAAGTACGCGATGACCCTGGATAGGTTAAATGCTTGCACCAGGTCATTAAAAAAATATTCTCCGAGGAATTTTTCAAGATTTGGAATCTAAAGTTTAAAAGAAAATCTGCTTTAGAGTTCTCGTCAACCTCAACCTTGACAAACGATTAAAATAGTCTTTTTTATCTTTAGGTTCGATCAACTGGTGAAGTTTTCGTTGCGAAATCTTTGGATCGAGAAACGACTGACAGGTACGAGCTGACAGTTGTGGGAACGGATGGAAAATTCGTATTTAACACGAAGGTCACGGTGCAAATTCTCGATGTGAACGACAATCCGCCTTATTGTCTTCGTTACCGATATAGGGAGATTTTGTCTGAAGGTTCCCATCCTGGAACCTATGTTCTGACTGTTTTGGCTACTGATTATGACGACGAGGAAAATGCCAAGTTGCGTTTTTACCTTACGGGAGAGAATAATGATAAATTTTCGCTGGATAAGGACACTGGAGTGCTTAAAACTATTGGGCAACTGGATCGAGAGACGCAGGCGAAATATTCACTTACTGCTCATGTGCAGGTAAAAATTCATTACAACATATAGGTATTTGATTATTTATATTTTAAATTCTAAATTCCTATAATAAAACGGATATTTTCTTACAGGACCGAGACAAGCCAACGTGGGAGTGTTCCTCAAAACTAGAAATCCTCGTGTCCGACTTGAACGATAACGCTCCCAAATTCACAATGCAATCCTACAGCACAACCTTGCCCGAAGACGTGGAGGTCGGCACCTTAGTGACGAAAGTCCACGCGACTGATGACGACATCGGCATCAACAGAAAGATCCGCTATGAATTTATCGATTCGGCTAACGATCACTTCCGGATCGCAGCCGACAGTGGAATAGTAACTCTCGCAAAATCTCTCGATCGGGAGACTAAAGCAATGTACAATGTGACGATACAGGCGATGGACCAAGGAACTCCACAACTTGTGAGCGTCGCCTCACTAGTCGTCAATGTCCAGGACATCAACGACAATCCTCCAGAGTTCACTTCCAAATTCTACTTTGCTCGAGTTCCTGAAATCGACGCTATTGGTACCGAAGTTGCAAGAGTTTTAGCGACTTCTAAAGACACGGGAGTCAACGCTGATGTTTATTATTCTATTGTCGGAGGAAACGAGCACAAAAAATTCCAGATTAACGCTCAAACGGGAGTTATCACGATTGCTGAGCAGCTGGATTATGAGAGGGCGAGAGATTATTTCCTTACGATCCAGGCAGTGGATGGAGGAATTCCACCCTTGAGCAATCATGCAACTGTTAATATTACAGTTTTGGATAGTAATGACAATCCTCCAATGTTTAGCGAGGTTTCTTATAGATCAGCTGTTCGGGAGGACGCAAAGATTGGGGATAAAGTCACTCAGGTGGGGATTTTTTTTATTTTTACTAGCGAGAATTTCATAATTATTTTAAGGTATTTCAAGAGATTTTTCTGATTTTGAAAAATATTTTTGGAAACCTTTCTTCTTGTTACATCAGTTTTGAATTTTCATTATTTGAGGACACACTAGATATATATATACCACTTGAAATTTATCAAAAAATTCCGAAAATATTATTTATTCATGTTTCTCAATTTCAGGTGTACGCAAACGACTTGGACAGTCAAGAAAATGGCATCGTTTCTTATTTCATAGAAAGGGGAGACAGATTGAAACAGTTCACCATTGACGAAAAAACTGGAGTGATAACAGTCGCTGCACCTCTTGATCGAGAAACTGTAAGTATACCTTTCAATTATTATTTTTTAACAAACTAGCAAACCAACACCCGCGTTACGCACATGATTATTTTAATTACTTTAAAATATTGGTAACATTACTAATTATATCTATCTTTTTTTCTAGACACCAAACTTCGTCCTCGAGATCCACGCCCGAGATTCCGGCTTACCAGTCCTCTCCAGCTTCGTGATGGTGAACATTGAAGTTCTCGACGCAAATGACAACCCTCCCCTCTTCTCCCAGCCCAACTACACAACTGTCGTCCAAGAAAATAAGCCAATTGGTCATGTCGTTCTCCAATTCATGGTAAACGACCTCGACATCTCCCCCAACGCCGATCCCTACACCTTTGACTTCCGTTCCGGAAACGAAGGCGACGCCTTCCGCCTCGAGCAAGATGGGTCTCTCCGCACCGCCACCAAGTTCAACAACCGCGTCAAGGACAAGTACATCCTCCACATTCGCGTCTTCGACAATGGAAGTCCGCCCCTCTACTCCGACGCCTTCGTTGTCGTCAAAATCATCGAAGAGTCTCAATATCCGCCGATCGTCACCCCTCTTGAAATCCTCATCAACTCTTACCTTGACGAATATCCTGGAGGAGTTATCGGTCGAGTCCACGCTTCTGATAAAGATCAATATGACACTCTTCTCTACTCCCTAGCACCTTCTACTCCAAATCCAAACACTGACCTCTTCCAAATCGATAAACTCGACGGCACCCTCGTCGCTCTTCCACGTCTCGATGTCGGCGAGTACCGCCTCAATGTCACCGTCACGGACAGCAAGTTTACCTCCTACACAATTGTCAAGGTCAATGTCGACCTCGTCAACGAGAAGATGCTCGAGAACTCCGTCATCATCAGATTTCGGGAAGTCAGTCCTGAGGACTTTATCCTCTCTCATCGAAAAGGGTTCCTGCGAACCGTTCGGAACGCCCTTAACTGTAGACTCAAGGACGTCGTCATCATCAGCGTCCAGCCCTCGAGCGACGAAGTGAACATCATCAAATCCAGGGCTCTCCGACAAAATTTCATGACTACAGGAATACGAAACAGTTTGAGTGGTAACAATTCGAGTCTTGAAAACCACAGTCGCTCCATCCGGCAGGTAATTCATAACGACCTAGATCTCCTCTTCGCCGTCAGGAAGCCGGTTGGGTTCTACACCTCAGAGTCGATCCGCGAAGCTCTGAACAAAAAATTTGAGGAGCTGGAACAGTCAACGAAGTTGGTTCTCGAAGAGATCGTCAGATTCAAGTGCACGAAAGGTTTGTATCGAAATTTATTTACCGCCTATGGAATAAAAAACGATACAATTTTAAATTGAAATACTAAATTTCCTTACAGGTTATTGTCTCTACGGTGACTGCCACGATCGGATCATCCTGGACCCCTTGCAGATCACCCCAGTCTCGACGGACGTGATGAGTTTTGTTTCCCCAAAACACAAACACAAACTGGACTGCAGTTGCAAGGAAGGCTACGCCGGAAACCACTGCGAAGTCGTCGTCAACGAGTGTGCCCGGGACCCTTGTCCAATGTTCAAAATCTGCATCCCAGACTCATCCATCCAGGGCTACTCCTGCCAGTGTTCGGAGGGCTTCGCAGGTCAGACCTGCGAGATCGATATCTCGAAGTGCCACGACGAATCCTGCTACATCCCGAGGAACCCTATCTCCTTCAGCGGAAAGAGCTACGCTCGATACAAGATCGATAAGTCGATCGTCCGGCAGACTATCGAAGATCGACTAAGTCTCTCCCTCCGGATCCGAACCGTCCAGCCAACCGGAAGCCTGATGTACGCCTCGGGGAAGGTCGACTACAACATCCTGGAAGTCGCAAATGGAGTCGTGCAGTACAGATTCGACCTTGGGAGTGGAGAAGGCCTCGTGAGGGTCAGCAGCGTTTACGTGAGCGACGGTCAGTGGCACGAAGTCCTTCTCGAGCGGGAGAAAAACTCAGCGAAAGTAGTCGTTGATGGAAAACACCTCGCTCACGGATCCGCTCCTGGAGGAAACGACATCCTGAACCTCCAGTCGGACGATTTGTACCTCGGAGCTGAAGTTCGACAACACCCCTCGATCTTAGGCTTCGAGGATGTTCAACGAGGATTCGTCGGCTGCATGGATGACATGCGGATCGCCAAGATCAGCGTCCCGCTTCATATGAGTGGCGCTAGCAGTGTTGCGGTGCTAAAGCGATTCGCAAATGTTGAGTTCAGCTGCGACCCTGGAATTATTCTAGCACCACCTGGAATTTGCGGTTCGCAGCCTTGCCAAAATGGCGGGACTTGCAAGGAGTCGAGAGGTGAAAAGTACGAGTGCGAATGCCATGGAAGGTTCACAGGTATCGCTTGCGAAATCGATACCGATCCTTGTGCATCCTCTCCGTGTTTGTACGGCGGAAGATGCAAGGTTATTCCCGAGGGCGGAGATTTTCTTTGCGAGTGTGTGGGCCCGAGTTTGAGTGGGAAGAGGTGCGAATTTGGGAGATATTGTAGCCCGAATCCTTGCATTCACGGAGGTATTTGTGAAGAGGGAAACAGCGGGCCCATTTGTAAATGCGAAGGATTTTTCGGAGAGAGGTGTGAGACTGATGTTAATGAATGTGAAAATAATCCTTGTTCGAATGGAGGGACTTGCATCAATGAAATTGGAAGCTATCGGTGCAATTGTCCTCCAAATATGACTGGAGTGAATTGCGGAAGTCCGGCTTTCACGTCCATGATCTCGAGGAATTTTAATATTACTGCGGAGCAGCTGATGTGGATCGGAGTGGCTCTGGCGGCGAATGTCGTGCTGATTGTGATATTTGTCGCGTGCAGGAAGATCAGAGGGAAGAGGACAAGGGCGAGGACGAATCATATCAATAATGAAACGAGAAAGCAGATTGTACTCAACTCGGCGAGGTCAAACGATCACGAGTTCAAGAGGAGCTCCAAGCTGAGTAATCTGGAAGTTATACAGGTAATGTCTCAGATTTTTTTAAGAAGGCATGACAACGTTTGGGGAGGCGGTACGAAAGTGAGAAGAAAGTGGACTTTTGAATTTTGGTTGGTCGTAAATTAAAAAATTTTTTTTACATAATTCATTAATTGTAAGAGTGGTAATTTTTTCGTTAGATCAAAGGACTTTTTTCTCGCTTCGTGGACCTCCCTTTCTTTCTGCATTTTTCTTAAGTTTGCTGCTACGTAAAAAATCACCCCCTTCGCCAAAAACAGTGTGCTTTGAGTTTAAGGTTTTTTTGTGTGTTTTTTTTTGCAGAGAGAACCTCCCCAATGTCCTCCCAGACCCGCTTCCTATACTCCTAGCTCAAACAACGAGCCAGTCGCGTACAGTAACACCGCAGCAGTGGCTTTAAATAATTTGGACACTCTGCGAAGTTATGGGAGCGCTGGTGACGAATTGGAGAACTTCCCTCCCGATTATCTGCGGAATTTAAACCGCAGTACTCCTGTACCTCCTCCGTCACTAGGTCACTCGAATCCTGTGGGAAGTAACGCCGGAGGGAGTGACACTGACAGTCTTCACAAACCTACTTGGCAGGAACAAATGCAACTCGCTTCCTTCATCCAGGATGCCGCTAAAATTAAGAACGGTGAGTCGCCATCTCCTTTTCCCCCCCTCGTCGTAGCTTCTTACTTATTTATTTTCGCTTCTGGCATGCATCGCGGCTCACTTAGCTTTTCTCGTCCACTCGCACCAATTTATCCATTGAAAACATCACTCTAAGTTCGACTTTTAAATTTTTTTTCAAACCTTCGACTTGTGCCATTGAAGAAATTACGTCTTCCAAAAATAACCGCGTTCTGATTATTTTTGTCCATTTTATTCAGAAATGAATTTTCGAAGTGGATAAATAATGGCGTTCATTTCAGAAGTAGGGGCCCCTTCCATTCGGCGTGCTTTCATATTTCAGACACATGATTAAGACTGTAGAAGATCTAAAAGAATATATTACAAAATTTTAGAATGGTGTGTAGATTTGTGCCATGTAGTATTTCTTATCCTTAAAATTTTAAATCGATTTGTTAATTTCTTGAGTTTCTACATGTAATTAAAAAATCGAGGTGGAGGAAAAAACTTGTTTTCAATGGAAGAATGTTTGGAGCGAGTCTGGAATTTATAGCAAAGTATGATTAACAAGAGTGTGTCGTGTGTGTACTAACAGACCTGAAACGAGCGAGCCCAGTGGTATCAGAGCTGACCACTGGAGGACTTCTACTAAACTCTACCCGAAGAATGCCTCACGGAGGTGGGACCACCCTCACATCTATTTCGGTTCACGAGGATGATCCTCGCATTGTCGGTGGTAAGTTAATGCCCGGTCCTCTTCAGTGGCGTAAAATATGTTGTATTCTGATGAAATTTACTGCGCATTAAGGTCGAGTATCAGTTATTCGATTCCTACCTTTTTTTCTCATTTTTTTTAAATTCTTGAATAATAATTTGAATTACATTAGTTTTGGGTTTAAGAAATGTAAATATAGCAAGGAAGTCTTCCTACATTTGAAAACTGCAAATTATATATAAAATAAGAAAATTATTTACGCCACTGTTTTGCTTCTCCTTTTGCTGAAAAGAATGTGCTTTCCTACCTGTAAATAAGATTTCTCGATTTTCTGTTTTGCAAATGAGCTTACAATCGCTTTGCGACTCAGGCCAAGAAATTTTTATCTAAAATATCAAACCCTAAACTTTTGACGACTAGAAATCTTTTATGTATATAATATTTTTGTAAGTATCATTTTCTACTACAATTTTATAGGGTATCACTGGGACTGTTCAGACTGGGTCAGGCCAAATCAAAACCCCTTGCCTAATATCACGGAAGTTCCTGGAAGTGAGGTTCCAGACTCTTCCAGCTTCCACAGTAACGAAAGTAACGAGTCCAACACACACCAGTTACCATCTGGTAAGTATTTTTATTTTTTTTTTAAATCCTATCAGTTCTGGTCTCAGAATTTCATCTCTTCATTCTACTTAAAAATTATTATAATTAGATATTTAATTAGAATTTAGATAAATAAAATTTAAAAAAATTATAAAATTTGTAAATTTAAAGTTTATCTGATCCTAAACTTTAATTTCAGTGCACGGTCCTGTAGACCCAACTCGAGATATCGAAACTCTAAACGAAGACCAGGAGTCCGAGTATGTGGGGGATTCGGAATGCGGGACAGACTTTTCCGAGCACTTTTGTCCGGAAACGCAGAGATTGAATCCCTTAGATAGTGGCGGCGAGGGTGAGTACAAGTACAAGGATTCCGAAAGCTACTTGAGGCATCCAAACTCGTACCTGCCCCACTACAACATTAACACAGACACGGAAAACGAGACGCACCAGCTAAATGGTCGCCTTGGTGGCCTCGAGTCTGACGAGGAGGAAGACGACGTAGTGCCTTACGGTTTCCCTAGCACACGACGCAATCGATGCCATAAGGGTGATGACGTCGACGAGATCGGCTCTGTCATCACCACTCTCGAGGAGAGGAATTCACTTCTAGGTGGTGCCACCAGTAACAGTGACCTCTCCACGAATCTCTGTGAAATAGACGATTCGGAATACGAGATTACCGAGGAGAAAAACAACGGGCGAGCCTGGATCACCGACAGCATCACGCAAACTTCAGTGTGACGATTAATCACCCTTCGTTGTGCTCTCGAGCAAAGACTGTTCTAATATATGCAATTTTGTACATAATTACTATTATCCCATTAAGGCAACTTGTACAGGCAGCTGTCTAGAGTTACGATGTGATTTTCGCCGATCTTGTCCAGAATTTATCAGTTTTGATGATTATAGTATGTCCACGCCGTCGAGAGGATCCATTCTACCAAAAATGAGAAATTTAGGTTGATTCGTAGGGATTTTGTTTGGTAACAAAGTTTCGAGGTTGACAAAATTGTTGATTTAAGAAATTTGATCAAGTTTTAATACTACATTTTATTTGTGCCATCATTACGATTCACTATACCAAACATAAACATATTCCGATCATTTTATGAGATTTTTTTTACTTAAAAAATTTCTAAGTGAAATGAAATAGCACCTACTGTTCCTAAGTTACTCATTTTTCGATGTTATATCCTGCTTCGTGACAGAAACACTTTCCCTACGCTGGACAAAATCAGGCTCTGAAATTTCAGTACAGTACTTAATCGTTTCGTGAAAAAGATTTAGGAAGATATTTCATACTTTTCGATTAATACTAACATTAGGAAAAATTTTTTTAAATGTTTTCTTATTTCTGAAGAAACGAAGCGATAAGTAAGTTAGTCACTGCACGTGGACCATTTTTTTCGTCCAAATTTTGTCGATAATTGTTTTCCCTAATGAACTATCGAAATCTGAGAATTCACGAATCGCATCGATAGACCAATGACTATTGTTTAGTGATGTGAATAATTTAACTTTAATCAATTCGAATTGCGAGTAAAAGGTGCGTTCCGATTTCGAGCAACGGTAACCGACTTTATTTTCATTAACGTGAACTAGGTAAAGTTCTCCACGTATGAAAGGGAGGTACTGCGAAGCATAAGTTCAATAGATAAAAAAAAAAGATGGATATTTTTACTGTGATGATAATAATGTTTATATGACGAGTAACTACAATTTGTATTATATTAACCGACAAGTTACTGAAAATCCACGGTTTTTAAGGGTGTTGGAGCCAAGTTCTAATCTAAAAATTCGATTTCTTCATTTTACTCAACAAATATTAAATTTTGAATTTTTTTCCTTTGTAGAATTAATCAATTTTCAACTATAATTATGCGTACAGAGCGAAAAAATATTTATCTATAATTTTCGATGAGTAAAATGGAGAATAGAATTTTGAGCTTAACACTTGGATCCAACGCCCTTAATTGTAAATCACAGAGCAGAGTAAGGATGCGATTTTTTCGAGGAAAATCCGAATGTGTTCAGTGAATTCATGCCATTGAGGAGATTTCGAATCCTGAGTTTCATTTCTGTAAATCTATGTTTTCTTCGTTTTGTCTATAAAAAATTCTCGAAATGGAGCAAAAATGCTATCTTCCATCTCGCGATTCTTTTTGTGGATAACATTTCGAAAACGTGATAGAAATTACTGATTTTTTGAATACGGAATCTACTCGATAGCAAGGTTTTTTTCCAGGTGTAAAAAAATTAAAGTTAGTAAATGAATTATTTTTTTCTCCGCTCTTTGAGTAAGCCATAAACTTTAAGATGACGTTCCACTTAATTAATCCTCTTCTACTTCCGTTATTTATTATTCACTGGTGCTGTCCTTTTCTCAATAGAAAAAAAGCTTTCCTTTCAACATTCCGAGGAAGAGAGAATTTTCTTTCAGATTTCTAGTTCCGCAAAATTCTCAATTTTTCTGAAGGGGTCGAGAAGACTGAGAATTTCGAGAGCTATACTCGAAACTGCCAACTTTTTTACATTAACTTTACTGCCATAACGGAACAATGCATTTTTCCTACTGACTAACCGTATTTTTAAGACTTGTGTTGTAGAAAAAGAGGAATTTTTATCATATTAAGTACGTGTAACATATCCGTTGGACAATTTCCATTTGCCTAATGTTAGCTGTATATTCAATCTACTTCCGCCTTAGAATTTTGACTTCCGTTGAGCAATCGCAAATAGCGGCTTAAGGGTGTTGGATTCGAATTCTATTCTCAAAATTAAATTTCTTCATTTTACTCGATAAATATTAAATAAATAATCAATATTTATATTATTAAATAATATAAATATTAGAATTAGATACCTTCTTGCTCTGTAGGTCATGTATCAGTTAATTCAACATTTTATGAGATATCGATTTCATAAATAACTAGATACCGCTACAAACCAAAAAAGTATCTACTTATAATGTTTATTATAATTAAAATGAAGAAATCAAATTCTGAAAACAAGCGCTTTTTTCTATATACACGTGTACTTTTCTATTTACCCTTTTTTAGTCATCAAATTAGTTTTTGTAAATATCTATGCTCGCCCGGACGAGTTTTTACAAGCACGTGTACGAATTTCGCAAAACAGGGTGAATCATGCTTATTTTATAAAGAAAAAATAGAGTGGGGGGGGGTCAGGTTGTAAAGTGAGGAACAAAAATTCAATTTTTCTTTTGCAGTTGTCCTGGAATGTTCTAAAAGTCAGTGACCAATTTCATATCCTTATTTTAATTCAATTCTTCATTTTAGGATAAAAATATTATAACTAGGAATATTTTCGTTCTGTAGGCATAATTCTATTTAAAAATGAGTAGCACTACTACATAAGTAGCAGAAAGATATCTATTGTAATATTTGTCAAGTAAAATGAAGAAATTGAATTTATAATTTAGAACTGAAATTAAATTATTAACATTTTTTTACCAGGACAACTCTACCATCCAAACTAAAATGTTAGGTAAATGCATTTGCCTCGCAGTTGCACATTACTCGTTTTTCGCAGCTTGTTCGTGAGAGACTTCAGAGCAAAACGCTCTGGGACACAATTAATTATAGATAATTTATTCTATGTATATTTAGAAGAGAGTTAAGGTCATATATTAAGTATCTGATCCTTACCTTTTATCGATATTTTTTTTGCAATTCCATTTCTACATTTATTGAGATACCAAGTTGAAAATTTGTAAAATTAAAGTAAATGCTTTAAGATATGACTATCTGGTCCTAAATATTTACATTTATACAAAAAATAATTTTTTTTTTATTAAAGTTTAGGACCAGATATCGATATCTCAATAAATTTAGAAGTAAGGTTGCAGAGAAAAAAAATCTCAGTAAAATAAGGATTGGATAACTGGTACATGGACTTAAGGACACTGTACATAATTTTATGAATTTATGAATGAGAGAAAGAGAGAGAAATGTAAGTCTAAATGACTTGATGATTTGTATTTTGATATTGCGTTTAGGCTTCAATGTTTATTTTTGTTTTCTTTTTGCGTCCGACGATCCTTTTTTCAGAGATCGAGTATTTCTATCAGAGGAATTGACGTGCAATAATGAATATCTTTTAAATCTTGATTATGAGAGAACATTTTTGTGACATGTATGTTTTTGTGTGTATTATTATTAATTAATGTTATTTGTATATTTTTCGTAAATAAATTCAGGCCTATTTAATCTAGCGATCATTGCTTGGTAAAAATGAAAATTGAAAATATAATGAAATGAATATAGAGACTGAAATCGCAAAAGATGTTGCAATTTTTAAATTCCTCACGATAAAAATTTTCGGACTGAACAGCTAATTGCATACATATCGTACAGTAAAATTCTGTCTGATAAAGTGGAAGTTGTAATTATAATATTATAAATAATTTGTACAAGAAGACACTTGTAATAAAGAAAAAACAAATCTTGCCTAATTTTTTCCTCTCTTGTTTTATTATTTGTCTTCCTTTGAATCTATGACTGTTCATAATTCTAATTCTTCATTTTCATATTTCTTACACACGTGTAAAAAAAATAATTCTTTACCTAAGTTTAAAAAACTTTGTTTTTCTACATAATCTAGCACTACTTTTGGTAATGAGGAAAATATTTATTTAAAATTTATTATTTGAAGCGTTAACGCGTGCTTTTGAGATTAAAATATTAAAAAAATCTTATTTATTTAAACAATATGTACAGAACTTTCATATATTTTTTTTTTTATAGATTAATGTTTTTCTAACGCCTTTTCTAACAATTTATTCATAGAGGTCAACAATGTTCGAGGATCTTCTACAAGTCCAGCGCCAACCATGGCATTCATAAACAACTGGAAGAAGAATAATTTTATTAATGATTATTATAATTCAAGACATTCAAAATTAAAATGTATTAAAATATGAAAAATAATTAGCAAGATCATTTTAAAAATTAGCAAATTTCATATCATCGATAATTGTATTATCCAAGATTTTTCAATCCTCCCAAAAAATGTATAAACTTTTACCTGTTTTATGAGAAGTTCGGCCAATTCTGAATCCGCACTGCTAAGTTTAACGAGTTTCTGGATTATGGGGTGATTGGGATTAATTTCAAATCGAGGTTGAAGGAGATTATATCTTGCACTTTCATCCAACTGATGACTTTGTGTTCGGATAAAATGCCTCGCTGATGCCATATCCTGAACTGTAACTACGCACGGATGAGACTCGAGACGATTTGTAGTTTTGACTTCAAAAGCTTTTTTGTCCAGAACATTCTTCATGTAGCTTATTAAATTGTCGATTTCTCCTTTGTTGAGCGACTCTGTTAAATTATCATAAAACTTATATTTATTATTACTATCCTTTCGTAAAACTTCGCGTGATTTTAAGGTTGATAACGATAGGTTGTGGAATTTTAAGGAATTTTATGGAACATCAAAAAATATCAAGTGATTTTTACGAAATTTAAAGGAATTTCACCATAATTTCTGGTAAATTTAATAAGTAAATAATTTACCAAATTGATCTGCTTTTCCAGCTTCTACGTCCTGCCGCATTTCCTTTTCCACGGAAGTGAGATTATGATTATTAATACGCGCCAAGTGCATCAACACCAATTCGTCGTATGGTTCCGTGCAGAAAAGTACTTCGAGATTTCGCTTTTTAAAAGATTCGTAATAGGGAGATTGTTCAGCTAAAGCTCGGCTAAAAAGAACAGTTAAAGTTACAGATGAAAAATAACATGTAATTTTTATTTATGTAAATTTAAAGTGCAAATAGTATAATAAATTGATGTAATTTGAGAAAGTGGAGAATTACCTTGGTGCTGCTAAATAAAATATATCTTTTTGATCAGTTGCTAATCTCTTACAATATTCCGGAAGACTAACTAATTCTCCAGCTGCTTTGGCGGAAGATTCGAAGCGTAAAAGTTTTCCAATCTCCTCCTAAATATTAAAAATGCAAAAATATAAGTAAAGACTTCGTATTTTTAAATTTATGTTTGCAAGTTTTTAAACGTGACCGTTAAACTTGATTTTCAAAATTTCCTAAAGAGAAAAAATCATTTATGCCGTTTTCTTTACCTTTTCTACTGTATCGTTGCTCATTACGATTCCTTCTTTCAAAAAAAATCCGTAGTGCTTGTAAAACTGATTAAATTCCTCCGTTTGTTTTAATGATCGATCATACAAGAACTTCAGAATTCGAGATGTAAGCACTCTTCGAATTTTCCTTTTAAAATATAAAAAAATTATTATATTTTTTTATACGAGGCACGAATATTGTAAATAAATATTTTTTCGCTTTGTATCCCGACTCTTTTTTTGACATAGAAGTTTGTCTACAGAGCTAAAAAATATATAATTATCATATTTGTTGAGTAAAATGAGAAAATCCCATTTTAAGGTGCGAACTAGGATCCAACATCCTTAATTAAATATAGAAATTTAAAAATATCTGTTTGGAAGAATAGATTTTTTTATAACTCACGTAATGAGAGCACTATTTTGCAGCAGCTCTCGGCTTAAATTAAGAGGAATATCTTCTGAATCGACGACACCTTTAACAAATCTGAGCCACTTTGGCAAAATAGCATCCGCTTTGCTCATTATTAAAATCTTTCTACTGTATAAAGACACACCGATCGAAGTATTTTGACTAGACTCAAAAAGTCCTGGCTTATCATCAGGAAAATAAAGCAGTGCCCTGATATTTATTGGTGCATCAGTTGAATAATGCAATGTAAATTGTGGGGCGTCGTAACAATTTCCGATAAATCGATAAAATTCGGCGTGCTGTTCTGGAGTTACGTCTTTTGGTTCCATTGTCCACAGAGGCTAAACAAAGTTAATATATTATATTTAATATTTGAATATAATCTTTAGAATCCCAAGGAAATAAAAAATAACATTTGTGAATTATTCATAAAAAATTCAAAATTCTTCAAACCTGAATAACGTTGACTTTTTTTCCATTGACGAAAATTGGACTACCCACGAAGTTGCTATACTTCTTAATAATGCCTGTATAAAATTAAAAATTGATTAAAAATATTAGAATTCATATTTTGAATTATTTTTAATTTGTATAAAAATTTATAATTGAATTTCTTACGATTTACTGTCTCATCGTCACTGAATTCTCGACAATCTAGTCGAAGATGCAAAACTATTTTCGTTCCCGGTTGAACTCCTTCTGCTTTGGAAATCTCGTAGCTTCCGGATCTGTTTCAAGAAATTAATTTTAATTATAAATACACAATATACATGTATGTTATAATTTTATTTATCGTCTTAATAGCAATTTTTATTAATATTTTAAGAAATTTAAAATTTTTAATTAATTGTTTTACCCATCGGTAACCCAGTGAAGACCTTCGGAATCCTTTGCATAAGATTTTGTAAAGACTTCGACTTTATCAGCGACCATGAAGGCACTGTAAAATCCCACTCCAAATTGACCAATGATGTTCGAGGCATCAAAACCTTGCTTTTCTTTCAATTTCTCTAAGAAAGCCTAAAAAGTTTAGATAGAACATTAACAATTACTTATGCAATCCCCACTATAAATATGCTAAGGAACGTTTATCTGGCCCTAAAAATTTAGGGCCAGATAAGGGGCCAGAACTTAATGCTTCCTCTATCAGCAAGCAAATCATATTATTGTTTCCAGAATGCAAAGAGCTCATTGAATGAGCAATAAAATTTATGCAACCAATAAAATTTCACAGCTAGATTTTTGCTTTCATTTACCTTAGAACCGGAACGAGCAATCGTTCCCAAATTGGAAATCAACTCCTCACGAGTCATTCCAATTCCGGTGTCCTGAATTGTAAGAATTTTGTTCTGTTTATCAGTGCCGATATGAATTTCCAAATTTCGATCTCCGCCCTCATCGACTGATAAATTCTCACTTGATCTTAAATAGCGAAGTTTCTCTAGAGCGTCGCTCGCATTTGATACCAGTTCTCGAATAAAAACCTAAAATTAGAATTTTTTTAATTAATCCTGAAATTTTCGCAAAAATATATTAATTTATATGTATATTAATTTACATTCACTTGATTATTTCACTACTTCAACCTAGGTTCATTTCAAGTACGATTTTGATACCTTTTAACAAACTTAAAATAATTAAATCTAATCTGTGATGTAATTAAATTTAAGAGTATAGTGTATATGTAAAATATTTTCGAGAATTTTGGCGAGGATCAAATACTAAAAAAAATTACCTCTTTATCAGAATAAAGTGACTTTGCAACAATGTCGAGTAGCATTCTCGTCTCCGATTGGAATTCAAATTTGGAACTTTCACCTGTGAAAGGAAAAAAAAAGTGATTAAAGAACATTCCGAAAATTCGTTTCAGATCAACTTGTTTTATTTGAAGAAAGTAAATTAGATTTTTCACCTGTGGCTTTTTCTGTGTCTTTTATTATATTGTGGTAATCTGTTTCGGTTGCGTTTTCCGCTGCAGTTTGAGATGAAAAAAACCTACCATGATTGTATACCAACGCTGAAAATTTTAAACATAATAAGGTAAATTATCAAGTAATTAATAAACATTAAATTAACATTTTCAACAGTGTCGGTATTAATTGTACATCATTCGACAACTGTCGAATAAGCTGATTCAAATTGTTTTCTGAAGTAATTAATAAACATATATTAAATTAATGCAAAGGTATAAAAAATTGAAAACTTTCAAAACTTTATAAATATCATGCGATTATAAATATATATTCCTCATCATAACCTCTCCAAAGCTCCAATTTAAAATCTTTCGATTAATTCCTTTGCAAATATTTAATATAAAAAGGAATGACAACAAGAAATTATTGATTAGATTTCTCTCTGCTTCCAAGAAGAAATATTATTTATTATTAACAATTATTTAAATTCTGAAAAAAAACATAAGAGAATTCTTTTATTCTAACAAATCCTCAAAGTGAAAATCGTGAAAATTGAAACAAACCTGAAAGGCGTTGACGTTGTGTTTCGGTAGATAAATAATTGAGTCTGTTCAGAATTATTGGCCTTAAAAAAGGTTTTCCAATTTTAATCACTTGTTGAAATCGGCAGAGCGACATTTTTTTGGCCTTTTTATTTCAATTTTTGAAATTTTACTCCTCGTGCATGCACGTGCATCGATTCACCGGATTCACCTCTCCCTCCCTGGGGCCTGGCCTCCCTCCCTCATTCATGGCCACATATATGTACTACATGAGCGGATGAAGATCCTTCGGGACCCGGTGCTTAAATTCACGACGGGGCCCCTTTAAGGCGGAAGCTTTTAGGAAAAAGAACATATGTATTTTAAATAATATTTCGTCAGATTTCATTTGAAATTCTATCCTTTATTATTTTTTTTTCTGTATAACCGAGTTATTTTACTGCATATTATATTTTTTCCTTGGGGAACTGGGGGCCCCCCACTAGTGCAGGGCCCGATGCTTCAGTACCAATAAGCCCTCCCATGATCCGACACTGGCTACATATCTATTATCGATATTTTCGATAATAGATGGAATTTGTTTAAATAATGAAAAGATAATTAACTAATGTTGATAAATATTTCACTAGATTAATAGAAATAATTTTTATTTAAAAAAAACGAGAATAAAGCACTCAGAATTCCGGAATAATTGACAATTTTCGTTTTAAGGGTAGTTTAATGCAATTTTTAAAGAAAAAAAAAAAGATTTTTTATTTCAATATTTTACTACATATAAATAATAAATTTAAAGGTACATATAATGGAAATGTGAAAAAATGTAAACGCATAAAATAAATATACGTATAAATATCTTGTATCTCAGATTATAAAATAAAATTACTTGACCTCTCCGTAGATTTAAATCACTCTGGAAATAATTAGCGTATAAAATTATAATTCTATCATATATATGATTTACTAGCTGTTACTAGTAAGATGAGATGCAAATAATCAATGCGAATTCTTTTCTTGCGCAAAATATTAGATATTATAAATATAAAATAAAATATAAATATAAAATAACGAAAATTATAGATAAATTTTTTTTCGCTCTGTAGCGCTAATTTTATTTCAAATATAAGACTGCGTATAAAGCGAAAAAATATTTAATTTCGATACTTTTTGCATAAATAGAAGAATTAAAAATTGAACTTCAAAATTGAATATTTTCATTTTAATTAAAAAATATACGCATAATTTCTAGTTAAAAATTGTTTAATTCTACAGAAGGAAAAAATTCTAATTAATTCCACCGGCTTTTTCACGTTTCAGCCGTCTTTTTTGCTTTTCGCCCAGTCAAACTGGCCAAAATCTGATCCATCTCGAAAAACCGACTCGAGTTTATAATGTATTATGTGAAAATAAGAATATTTCAATTAATATTATTACATAAAGGACTTTGATTTATTTTACTTTTTATTTACTTTTATTTTACTTTTACGTCACCCGGTATATAGACATTCATTCAAGGATTAAATTCACTGACTCGAATATTTTTAATGGCTGAGAGATAAGACAATCTCACATCATCATCACCAGTTCAGTATCCAGTGAAATACTCGACTGGAAAGTCAAACCGTGCCGTCCATAAGTTCTTAAGTTGCGTATAATATTTTTTCGTAAGGTTTTATTTCATTTAGCACGAGTTAAAATTGATCTGTGTGAAAGGAATTAATTCGAAATGGCTGGGGGACAGTCAATGGAGCTAGGGGGCAATCATTTTGGGGTATGTATTTAGGCGTGCTTTAAAGTTTATAAATCTCATTGCGCATTGTGATCATTGTGATATATAAATAGTCCTGAATTTGCATCGTTCTTCAGTTGAATACGAATAGATAAATTACCGTATTTTATTTATTAAATATTATATAATTAGATGTCTTTTTGCTTTATAACGTTATTCTTTTTTGAAATATAAATTGTTTTAATTGTAACAGTACTTTGATATAAGTAACACCGCAACTCGCAAGGGTTTTGTAAACCATATATAATTCAGGGCCGTCCTATTAAGGCCATGTAAGACTTACCCGATCCCTACCTTACCGACATTTTTTCTCTGCAACGCTACGTCTACATTTATTGAGATATCAAATTGAAAATTTCTAAAATTGAAGCTAAAGCATTAAGGTACGTTTCTCTGGCCCTAAATATTGACATTTATTAAAAAAAAATTTAAGACCAGATAAACATACCTTAGCATATTTTCTTTAATTCTAGAAATTTTCAATTTGATATGTCAACAAATGTAGACGTAGCGTTGCAGAAAAAAAAATGTCGGTAAGTTAGGGACCGGGTAAGTCTTAGATAGCCTTAAAAGCGTTGAACCCAAGTGTTAAACTCAAAATTCTATTCTACAGAAGGAAAAAATTCCAAATTTAATATTTGTTGAGTAAAATGAGGAAATCAAATTTTTAAATTAAAACTTGTCTCCAACACCCTTAAATCTAAAGGAAATTTTGAGACCTTTTGAGTTAGACCTTTTCATTACAGAACTTAAATAATAATTATATGATTGGACTTTTACTGATCATTTTTCTTTGATTTATTTTAGTATGGTGCACTATAATAGAAATCGTGCGGTCTAATAATAAATTTCTAGCCGTCCCTGGCTGGTGGCACGTCTGCTACGTAGTACGTACTATACTATAACTGGTGGTTATAATTATTATACTATATATATATCTCTAAATATTACTCTCTTTCTCCAGCTATATTTTCACAATGAAAATTTGGGTGGACGGGACATCTGATTTTCTTTTCCTCTCGAACCTCAAGTAAAACTTGAATGAAAGCCGCGCTCTGATTTTCATTCGTAATTTTTTAATCGTTCTTGACCTTTCCCAATTTGAAAACAATTTCTGCGTACGCTGGACTTTTCTCGCGACTTTCCCAATAGTAAAGGAGTTCCGTTCTCAATAGTAAAGAGCCCAACTCGCAATAAGCACTTGATATCACTGCTCATGCGTTAGGTTCGGCATCTGATTGGCTGCTATTCGCGCGAAATTTAAAAAACTAAAAATAGTATTTGATATGCAATACGCATGCGCAGTTGATGTGACTATAGAGAAAAGGAATTTCTTTACTATTGGGAACGATGAATGTACTATTTGTGAGGTATATAGTGGGTATATACTATACCTACACTTATAGAATATTATAGTATAGACTATAGACCACGACCACGTGTGCACATGCAAAGTTTAGCTGGTTGGTTACCTGCAACGGATCCACAATGACAAGTTCAAGATCCTTGGTAACGTACATTGTTTTCGATTGACAATCTACATAGTTCCCACTGTCCAAATTCATTTACATATAACCGTTACGTATTTTGCATTTCGGGATATTTTCTAACCGTTCCTTCAAATTGCTAGAATTATCGAAATTCTAACCTTAAAATCCACTGGTGTTTTCCTCTTTTAGCTTCACCGGAAAAAAGACACGATTAAACTAAGACATATTTGAATGATTGCTTATTTATTGAATTGGATTTTTTTTTTTCATTTGTTTATTAAGAATGCGGATTTAACAGTCGTTTTTCTGAATCTGAATGATGTATTTCAATCTTCGGTCTCCAATAGAGACAATTTTTTCTGCTCTTGAGAATATTTAAATTATGCAAAGAAAAATGGATTATTATGCAAAATTCTGCTTCAAAAATATGCACTATGCGATATTGTGGGATGAAGAAATCAGAACTATATTTAATTTAATATATTCAATACTGGCATAAATATTACGTCAGATCTCAATTTTTTATAAAAATATCAATAAATTTTCGAAATAATGACATTTAACAATGCAATAGTTCCCTTTAATAGTTTAATAGTTTAATACTTAAACATTAAATTAATGCATAATTATTATATTTTATAATTAATAAATAATTCTTATTTTTTTGTTATAGAGTATTGGACTTTTTTTACATTTGTTTAATTTTTAGTGAAATATTTATTTATTCTTTTATTTTATTAATTTTATTTTATGCGATGACGAATCTTTTTTATTTAACTTAGAAACTTCATCAATCGCAAAGATCTCGAGTAATTCATTAAATATTCATTAAATATTTGTCCCTGAACAAAAGTTGAAATAAATCAGCCAAAAAAATCGCTAATAAAAAATATTTACGTGACTGTAAACATATTTTAATCCCATTTATGGTTTTTCACACCAGAATTATTTTAAAAGTTATGAGTAGATAAAGATCAAAAAACATGGTTATCGTAAAAATAATAATTATTTATAATATTTATAAAAATTTGTAATAAAAAAAGCTATTTTTTGAAGCACTGAAAATTTAGATGTTTTAGCTTTAGTTTAGAGTTATCTGCTTACAGAGTATCTTCATATTTTTACATATCATTTTAAAAAAAAGTGTTTATACCTACATATTTATATTTATCTCCTATCTACCGATCTTATGACCTTTTTTAGAATTTCTTATTGAAAGCATTTATGTAATATTTTCGATGCTTTTTCATTTAATTCTACTGACATTAAAAGTCGAGTATTCATCTATTTCAGTAAATTCTGCAAAATTTTTCCTCTATAATTTCCGTGGAATTAGAATAAGCTTACGTGGAATTTTAAGATATTCAAAATTTTTTAAACGAATTTGAAGGACTTCATAAAATTTTAATATTTTAATATAATATTTTTTTGTTTTTTAATAGAGAATTTAATTTTGAAATTAGGGTATGGATCCAACGCCCTGAAAGCTCAAATTAAAAAATTTTAGACTTTTAAACGTTGTGTGTACTTAGAAGGAAGTGAAATTAAAACTAATCGATTATGTATTTCTAATTTTTCAGGTTGTGCCAGTTTTGGCGGCTGTGGGGACAATAGTAATAATAGGAATAGGCGTAAAGCTCTACCTCTCGTTTGTACCTGGTAAAAATAAGAAGAAAATATTACTGGAAGACCCTGTGGTCAAGTACAGTCTTCCTCTGATAAAAAAAGACATTATCAGCCATGATACGAGGCGATTTCGATTTGGTCTTCCAACTCCAGAACACGTCTTGGGCCTTCCTATCGGCCAACACGTACATTTAACTGCAAAAATCAACGACGAAGTCGTCATTCGGGCTTACACTCCAGTATCCAGTGATGACGATAAAGGATATGTTGACTTAGTCGTTAAAGTTCGTGTTTTATTGATTCTTATAAAATATAGATTCCTGATCTAACTTCAAAATTGAAGCACACAATAATTTCGAGCTTTTTTGGATTCTTGAATCCCCTCAACGAAAGTTATCAAAAAACAACCCTTACTTATCAAAAATCAACCCTTACAAAAATAGTTTAATATAAGTTAAATTTAGTTTTAATTTGTATCTATTTCTTCTTTTTTAGGTTTACTTCAAAAATGTTCATCCGAAGTTCCCTGATGGTGGAAAATTGTCCCAGCATCTTGATAATTTGGCTATATCAGATACCGTCGATTTTAGAGGACCTTCCGGACGGCTTATTTATCAAGGACAGGGCAAATTTGCTATTAAATTGTTGAGAAAGGACCCGCCTGTAGAATATAGTGTCAAAAAGGTGAGGAACTTAAACGAAATGTAATTTGAATTTGTAGTTTTCATATATTCAATAGGTTCTACGTTATAGAATATCTATTGAATCTTGTGGCCACCGTGGAACACCCAAAATTCGAGTGATCAACGTTTCGTGGCAACCCTTCAAAATTTTTCTAGTTTTTAAAAAAACAATATTTTCAGGTCGTAATGCTGGCCGGGGGAACAGGAATTACTCCCATGTTGCAATTGGTACGAGCGATGATAAAAGACCCCAAGGATCAGACGCAGGCGTCTCTCCTCTTCGCAAATCAAACCGAAAAAGACATCCTCCTTAGAGAGGAACTAGAAGAAATTGCAAAGAATCATCCTGATAGGTTCAAGCTATGGTTCACTCTCGACACTAGCAGCGAAGGTTGGACTTACAGCACAGGTCACATCAACGCTGAGATGATTTCCGAACATATGTTTCCACCTTCTTCAGACACTATCGTTTTAATGTGCGGCCCTCCGCCAATGATCAATTATGCTTGTACACCCAACCTCGATAAACTCGGATACGATCCAAAATTGCGTTTTGCGTACTGAAAATTCCTCGAGTTAATCGGCTTTTCGATTGTAGATTGAAATTGAGATTAAGATTATTAAGATTGATTGTGAGACCCATCGAAACCAAACCCGATATATACGCTTTGTAGGATAAACCATTATGGACGAAGCATTTTATTGCATTTTACGAATGAAATATCTTAATTCTATAAACTACAAAATTTTTTAATTGATGATAAATTTTATTTCTATAAATTATCCAGAAGATAATTTTCCTAACATTTGAATTATTATCTGTATTGAATGGTCGTCGGCCAAACGGGCGTAAGTGGCAAAACGTAGTTTTCACAATTTTCACAACTGTTGGATCCAATTTCTAATCTTAAAATTCAATTTCCTCATTGTACTATTAGGATTTGATATAAGAACCTATATCCAACATCCTTAATTTTAAACATAAAACTACGAAAATGTTTCGAGCTACTCTCGTGCTCTATTGAGCTGTGTAAGGAGCGCCTAGAAAAAAGTAACCATTTATGCCCGAATTCGAAAATTTTGAGAAAGACACGGAAAGTATTTTAAAGTAAAATCGGTAAGGTTCGTTTTGTGCTATATAAAAGACATAGCTTTGCAGATTAGAAGATTCTATCCTAGACGTTGGAACCGCTAGCTGTTATAAATGGAATTTAATTTAACTCGTATAACGAAAAACTTATCAAAAATCTAGAACAAAAGCTTTGCGGTTTCGATTTGTCGCTAATTTAGAACTTATACCAATGAAGAATGACATTTGTTTCTATTTTTTTTCCTTTTTTTTTGAATATGAAAATCACAGAGTATTCATATAAAAAAATCTAGCAATCCTAAATAGAAATGTTAAATCCGCTTTACTAGAAATGCAGCTAGATAACGGTTAAGAGTGTTGGATCCAAGATTTAACTACAAAATTCGATTTCTCCATTTTATTTAATAAATATTGTAACTACATTTTTTTCGCTCTGTAGCACTGATGACTGTTTAAACAGAAATATGCATACAGAGCCAAAAAATATATGTATTGAATAAAAAGAGGATATCGAAGTTTGAGATTAGAACTTGGACTCAACGTCCTTAAGGCATTTATGTATTAATGTTGTATTGTTATAAAAAATAAGGTTTAAAGAAAAAAATCTTGATGCTTGTTCACGAGTCGATGGGCAATTTAATTCTGTTTTTGTTTTTATTTTCTGATTTAATTTAGATCTATTTTATTTTTCAAGCTAATATAATTTCTCACCGAATCGTGAATGAAGCTTGTTTTTATTAAATAATCTCATGAAGTTATCACTTTCCGAAAATAATATTAGATATTTTTTTTCTCCTTAGTAGTGCTTCTTTTTTAAGTAGTGTTATGAATGTAGAGCGGAAAAATGCCCGGTTTGAATACTTTTTCGGTAAAATGAAGAGATTAAATTTCGGTGTTGGAACTTGAGCCCAACACCCTTGATTTTAATGATTCAGAATATAATAAAATTTATGTGAGTTTTTAAACTTAGAATTAAAAATATTTAAATGTTTGAATTTCAAGTAATAAAATTTTTAATCTGAAGAAAAATTTTTTTTATATATTTAAATAAATTAACAAAAATTGTAATCGTGATTCAAATTTATTTTGACTATAAATGTCACATTTTAAATAATTAGAATTTAAGTGTTTTAAATAAAACAAACCTAGAGCTTTCATTCACTTAACAACCAATAATTAATCAATAATAAGAAAAAATCTAAGTTTATTCATTTCTCAATCATTATTACTGCTATTTATCAATATAATAATAATTAAAATAATCTCATGATGTGTATATACATATTGATCATATCGTATAATATCAATTTAGTTAATCTAACTAAGCCAATGAATTCAAGGTCTAGCCTCAAGTAAAATGAAGAAATCGATTTTTTAAATTAGAACTTGGATTACTTAAACGATCTTCTAAAAACCTTCCAATCTTCTGAAAATGATTTAGGAGATTGGAATTTTATAGAATTATAAAAAATCAAAAGATCTGCTATTCCTCGATCATAGAAAATGTTAATGAATTTTGTGTCCACTGAGTTCTGAGATGAGATTGCAGATTGAAGAGCATGGAGGCAAAGTCTGAAATCAGACGGCAGCTGAGCGACTCTCTTAACTCTGGAAGGCATCATTTATAAGCTCATCGTCATCATCATCCTCGTCTCCTTCGCTCTCGAAAGTATTGTCAGGAATGTCGTACAAACGTATCATCGGCTTGTTGGGATCCTTCATGATCAGATACTTTCCATCTTTCTGCTTCATGCAGATATCAATAATACACCTCAGAATTCCCCACGCGTTGTCCATATTGAGATTGATTTGAGTGGCGAATTCGTTGGGCTTGTACTGCTGGGTTCCAAGAATCACATGCTTACTGGAGTCGCGAACCATGGCTCTCGAGACATATCCGAACTTAATTTGATCAGAACCTGCGAGCAGAGCCTGGACAGTCCACTTGGCCAATTTGCAGGCATTATTTCGCAACTCGTTCGCGAGAACAGCACCACGTTGGGTGTCGAGCTTTTGACGCCACTCGACCCCACTCGCGGCCTTTGAATCCCATTCATTCAAGGCTTTTACTGTCAAGAACTGAGTCTCGTTGTTGGGACCTTGCATGACGGCGTCGTGCTCGCATCGAACGATCAGGCTGATGTCATTATGCAAGTCCCACTTTCGGTAGCGGTAAGACACACTCGCAACGTCTCCTTCATCTCCCTCGAAAGGATTAGCTAAAAAAAAATAATGTAAATTAATTGCAATCGTGAACTTGTTTAAGAGCGTTGGCCCCAGTGTTAAGCTCAAAATTCCATTCTCCATTTTACTCAACGAAAATTATAGATAAATAATTCTAGTTACCGTGTGGGAATTTATATCTCGGTTCCGTGGATTTAAGAACCTGCTGGGAAAAATTGTGATTGATGAATGTGGCTTCCAGAGCCAGATTCCTCGGCGAATTGAGAGAGTTGCTTTCGTCTTGAGGAGGCTCTTGGCTCGTCTCATTGACGGAGAGAAGATCGAACTCGGTGTTGTCTCGTTTATCGAGGAAGAGCTTGTCTCCGATTTTTTCAATGACAATATCCCAGGAGTAATTACTGCGAGTGCAGCACATGATCGTTGCGAGAATAGCATCAGTGGCATAAACATTGCCTTCCGTTTTCGAGAGTTTACGAATCACCGGGTCGTCAGTAGTCGTGACGGTGTGGAAAATACGGTCAATTCTTTGCAGAGGTTTTTCGTTCTTGACGTTGACTCTGTCGTAAGTTTTATCATAGTACTCTAAAGACCCACAGCAAAGAATGTCCTCTCCGTCTTTCACACCAGGAAGGGACAATTTTGCCAATCGAGGGAAGTCCATTTCTTCGATCGTGGTCCAATCTGGACGCACGGTGACGGAAGCGTCGCGAATTTTGAGCGGAGGTTGATTTTTGTTGTTTCGGAAACCTTGCTGACGACCCCAACGTTTCGTCTGGCCCTTGCGATCTCGATCACGGTTCTTGAACTTGCCCAAGTTCTGCATCTGGCTACTTCCTCCGCGTTGACCTCGATTTCTCATGTTACGTTGATTCCTGCCGTAACGTCCTCGCTGATAGGCTGGCTTCTGAGCTCTGGTGGTGTCCACCAAGTGGAATGTCGACTCGTCCTCATCGTGATAGTAGGCATATTGACTTCCAGAACCGAATTGGGACGCGTATTTATCTGAAAAAAGTTTAAATCGTTTAAAATTAAATTTAAAAGATTAAAAATAAATTGGTGAGGTTGAGAATTGGACAATTAAATCGAATTTTAATATTAGACTGATACTTGTAGAGAATTCCAAGGTGCATCTTTTTCCTCCTTACAAAAATTTGTAGGTTTTGTAGTTTTTGAAGTAATTGATAAAAAGTGGATTTTTCGAAAACGAAAAATTGATTTTTAGGGAGGCTGAGGGCCGTACGCAAGGGGAGGTTTGGGGGTTCAACCCCCCCCCCCCAACATGAATTTCTGCGTACGGCCCTGGTGAGACTGATTTTGAGGTTAGAAACCTCTCAGTAAAGAAAAGGACAACTTACTCGTAAATTTCTTATCCTGGTAAGCCGATCCGGTCCAATCTGCGATCTAAAAAAATTGAGGAATTATTGTTAAGTCGAGAATGTAAATTTAAATAAAGTCTAGTATAACTTCGAGGCTTATGTGTCACCTTGCCAAGCCTGTCACTTTTGGAAAATGGTTGGTAGGGCATGTCTTTAAATTGATCGGGAAATTCACAAGGACCCCAGCCATCCGGATTATCCTGAATTCCCGGTGCTATAAAGTGTGATTTATCATCCTTAATTTCCACATCTTCGGACATCGGGGTTTCTTCATTTAAATCCATTTTCAAATATTTCTTCACGACCGGAAAAAATACTGAAACACTTTACAAAACCGCGATGGCGTCAGGGCCCAGGGAGCCGGGCACAGTACACAACACATGCACATGGCTGGCCCACTTGTCACCAGGGTTGGAAACTGATAAATATACAATGGATACGTAATGACGTCAAATATTTCAAATACGAAAAATAATTATACTAATAATAGTTATTTTTTGTAACGTACAATAAATGTAGTAGTTATGTATATCTAGTTTACCAAATGTAGGGGACAATTTTATATATATTATATTATATTATATATTTATACATATATGTATATATATATAACATTTAATTTCCAAACAAACTTTTGTTGTTGTTTGGAATTTAATGTTTATTGATACATTATTTTTAATTTTTAATGCAATGCCAAAAAAAACCGCCTGACTTAGACGACTTGACACTTCATAGTTTTTTTTACTATTCTTTAAGGGTGTTAGAGCAAAGTTCTAATCTAAAAATTCGATTTCTTCATTTTATTCAACAAATATTAAATTTGGAACTTTTTCCCTCTGTAGAATTAATCAATTTTTATCTAGAATTATGCGTACAGAGCGAGAATATAACAAATTCAAATATTTTTTGAGTGAAACGAAAATATTGAATTTTGAAATTAGATTTTTAATTCTTCGTTTTATGCAAAAAGTATCGAATTTAAATATTTTTTCGCTCTATAGGCAGTATTATATTTGAAAAAATATTAGCGCTACATAGCGAACAAATATTTATCTATAATTTTCGTTACATAAAATGGAGAATGGAATTTTGAGTTTGAAATTTGGGTCCAACACCCTTAATTTTTGGTATATGTTATTCAAAGGAAGAGATTATACTTTGAAGTGTATAATCTGAAATTATACTACAAAAGTAATAAATATTTGTTAAAAACTGTAATTTTCGTTTCTAAACAAAGGAAAAGTAATCGATTTTTTTATCAACACGAGTAATTTTAAAGCTCTATGACTAAAGTTTATTAATTTATATCTATTTTTCTCGCACCAGATATTTTTCATTACTCATTTTGTACATATTTCTTAATATCATCGACGAAATAAAAAAATTTATGATTTCCTTATTTGTCGATCTCGAAGAACTTATACTTTTATATATTCAGTTACTGTCAACAAACCTATCTAAAATTGTTAATTTTATTTTCTTCAAGAGGAAATTTTTGTAGTACAGTGCCATATTCCATATAAGTTTCAACATTTTTATAAATGGTTTAATAAAATGTTAATATTGACATACGAATTTTTTTTAAGTTAGAATATCTCGAAAATCTAGGGTGATGATTTAATTCTGAGGCCAGATTCGAATTCAGCGAGCAAAAAACCTTCAGGAAAGTATATTTAGGTTTCTGGGTTTTTTTTGTTGACGGCCTGTGTAATTTATTATTCACATAAAAATAATTATTTTTATGACTTTAAATTATTTTCTATCTTTATACTTATAATCTTTTTATTAGTAATCTTTTTGAAAACGAAAATAGTTTTGTCACGTAATATATAATACGTAGTATTTATGGATTAGTTAAACTGAGGTCGATATCCTTAGTTAAGATCAGGTGCACGATAATTAGGACCTGGATATCTTGCTACAGGTCGATAAACCTGATGTTGAGGATTTTCAAGAGCTTCTGGTGGGGGCCTATTGAGGTCTATGTCTAGATGAGCATCAGCCGGATTTCTTAAACGGTGAATTCTTGGTGGTTCCTGTTGAACTGTAATAATAGAAAAATGGATAAGAGTATTTCTATAAAAAATTTACCATTCTGTTTATTCGTTTGCTGAATTAGTACAATTCTTTTCTTACTTGGAGGATGGTTCGGACGATGAGGAGTATGTTGGACATTATGTCCTGGTGGACCAAGGAACAAGTGGAGATTTGGATTAGGTTCTCCATTAATAGGAACCGTACGTTCGTGGCCCCTAATTAAATTCCTCTGCGAGTTTGGAGAGATCGGTCTTCCTTCTTCATTCCAAAACGGAGGGTCCTTAGCTGAATTACCCTCTGTAAACAGACAACAAAAGCTTGTAAATTCAGAATCTTAAATAATTATTTAAAACAGAAAAATATTTGAACTTTAAACGCTAGCCCGAAAAAAATACTATTTTTGGGAATTTTTTCTGAGCATGCTATCATCAGTCTCCACGATATTTCAAAAACTACCAGACCGATTCATATGAAATTTAGTAAACATATTCTAGATATAAATTCACACAATATCTACTAGTCTCAAGTTAAAATGATAAATTATTATTAAATTAAATTATACGAACCGATGGAAATAAAGAAAACCACAAAGGTAAGGAGCAGATTTCCAAAAAGGAGCTTCATCTTTAATGATCCTAGAATTTTGTGAACAAAAAAAGACTTATTTTTCAATGATTCAACTGTCTTTTATATGGCTACACTCTACTATAATTACTTGTCGTAAAATTTATATTGCGAAAGAAAAGTTTTATTCTAAAATCAACGCAATAAATTTGAAATAATATTTACTATCTATATACTATGTCGTCAAACACGTAATAAATATTTATTAACTTTTTGTTTTCTCATAAAGGAAACTAAATGTATAATACAACATTGTAATCAATTGTCCGGATGTTTGTGTGTATGTGTGTAGGTATTTCGCCATTTCTATGAAGATAAATTGAAAAATTTTATAGGGTTTTTGGTAAATCCTTGTAAAAAATTCAACTTGGTAATAAATAGTGGAATAAATATGCCAAATTTCATCAATTTATCTATACGCGTACCAAAGATATTGCAGAATCGTTAAAAGCGTGACACACACACACACACAACAAAGCTTCCTCTATGAGGAAGCAATAATATATAAATTATATAATTTTGTTAAATTTTATAATATGTATATAATTTTATGTATTATATAATTTATATTTAATATTGTTAAATTATATAATATATATTAATATCATAAATTATATAATTTTACAATTTTAATTATATGCGTATAAAAATTCATAAAAATAACTAGAGGGGTGATTCGTAACCTTTCACTTCCACTTTTACTTTCAATTTTTTGTTTTTCACTTCTTCCAATTACAACTGATGTTAATTGTGTCGTTTTAAAGGTCGCTAGCGAATTTATAGCAGTTCGCGAATTTATTTCCTACTTGTCGTTTTCTTGATAAACTTTTATTACTTGCTTTAAAATTTGTACAGTGGAAAATTTTGTGACTATAATAAAAAAATACAATTTTTTCAAAGAAATGATAGAGCAGAATACGTCCGAAAAAATATTTCTTCTTTGCAAGTAAATATTTATTTTGTTTCTAAGGAACATAATGATGAAAACATAAATAAATGTTTACTTGTGTAATATTTGTTAAAAATGGGATTTAGAATCATTATTTATTACAGGGAGGTCTAAATTAGGATTATTTTGGGCTAAATCTATTAAATAGGGTTTGTTGGGGGGGGGGGTCCAGGTAAGACAGGGTCAAAATTAGAAGATTCATTACTCGCAATTTTCCTTTGTCCATGTTCTATTTTTAAAAACCTTATTTCACGATCATCTTGTGTATACACAAGATAATCATGAAATAAAGTTTTTAAAAATAGATTTTTATTACTTTATTTTATATATGCTATTTATTAATTTACTTTATATACGCTCAATTTTGACAGTCTTCTTTTGTTATTTCTCATCATTTGTTTCATCATTCAAAATATTTTTGATTTTCAAAAAAAGGCTAAAACTTTTAATTTTTGAAAAAATGGTTATAACCATTCTATAGATAGATAGAGTACTAAACAGTAGACCTACAGGCTGTAAACGTTCGTAATCAGTTCAGATTTATTTCCATGACGTGCTTTAAAAGTTGTTCTTTCAATTTCTTTTCGATTTGCGAAATTTACAATAAGCAGTAAAATAAACGATAAAATATACCTATATATAAGAAAGTTTAGTGATACAACATTTTTATCTTGTTAGTTGTTTGCTACATTTAAAAAGATTCAGTTTTCTCCAACTTGAGATTATGAAGTCCTATATTGAAACTCTGCTCCTATCCTTTGTGGTTTTCCTTTTTTTGATTGGTTCGTACATTTTTAAAGCATGCTATCCCTGCTGGAAGTAAAGAGATAGAAATCCTATCCCGTTTATCTCTTTCGCCTATCTCTTTTTATCTCCATATTAATCCACACACCCCACGTCTATCTTTCTGAATCTCCTATTTTCTATTACAGTCTATATCTTTCTATCTCCTTATTACTCAAAATTGCTCAAAATCGCTCTTACCTCTTTCAATCTTCACTTCTCTATTCTTTTCTATCTTTCGCCTATTCTTGTCTAATATCCTTGTCAATCTCAATTCGTTCCAATCTCTTTCAATCTCCAAGTCTCCGTCCCTTTGTATTTCCATTTCAATCCAGCTTCTGAATTCATGAGTCTCCATGTTTGTCTCTTTACAGAGGGAAACTCAGCTATGAATCACCATATCAATCAGGAACAGGGTAGAGAGAGTTCTCCAGGCGTGCAAGAAAGTTCAAATAGAAACTACATACGCCTGGTTCCTAAAGTAGAGCCAAAAGAAGAGCCCTATGATCCACGAATGTATGAAGTACACCCTCATCCTCATCGTGTGGTTCCTAAAGTAGAGCCCTATGATCCACACCCTCATCCGCATCTTCCTCTTCGTCCGGGTAAAAAAAAGAATTGTCATCAGTAAAAGAATAACACAATATAACATTTTTACAGAAATGCTCTTATCCATTTTTCTACATAAGTTTTTCTAGATTTTCTGCCAATTTACACATTTTGCATAGTCGTGGAAACGTGTTTGCAATAATCTAATCAAGTATATGTAAATCCTCTTATTACAGTGAAACAAGAACCAGAAGAATATCCACCACTTGGACGTTATAGAGATCCGGCTCATGCTCATCTAGACATAGACCTCAATAGACTCCCACCAGAAGCTCTTGCCAATCCTCAACATGGGGTTCATCGACCTATGCCAAGAAATCCTAGTAGAGAATAAGTAAAGAATATGTAAAATAAATACACAAATATTTTTCCGTCACATTCATTATATGAAAGAACTTGTAATAGAAGATCGCAAATGCAGATGTTCTGGAAAACTGATGTATAAATAATATAAATGTATTGAAAATAATAAAGCGATTCATTTATAACTATTTAAGCCTGTTGGCGCAAACAACAAAAAAATAAAAATAAACAAAAAAATGGCGGTGGAATAAAATAGTGGGTACCGCGGCCTTTTTTTTAACAGCTCAACTGTTCGCCGCATAGGTGCAGCGTAGTTACCGGTAATATTCACGACGTTCCGAATATTATTATTATTATTATTATTATCAGTAATCGTAGTTTAAATTTATAGTTCATATTTTCTAAAAAAAAAGTCAAAAGATCCTTATAAGTTGGTGTATTTATTAATATTAAACCTATCTTGCATTAATATAAAAAGAGCGCTTACTGCGAAAACGTGACGGAAACTCGTTTACTTTTCGGTGAAAAATAATATCTTCCTCCTTCATCATCATCATCATCATTATTATTTTCTTCTTCTTCTTCTTCTTCTTCTTCTTCTTCTTCATCTTCTTCTTCTTCTTCCTTACAGTGCCATTCTCTTGTAATATCAAGAGAAATTCGCGTTGTAAGTAATTGTTTACGATTCCAGTGGGCATAAAAATTAAGACATAATTAGCAGATTGAAAAGATTTCAAAACATCAATCAGGTTGACATTGAAAATTTTTAAAAGGTGCTAATCTTCTTTGAAATTTTCGCCCACTCGAAAATGTCTATTTATCCAGCTTTTCTGTACAAATAACCTTAACAGAAGAACTGGATAAATACACTTGGTTTATTATTTATTTAAAATGAAATACTTTTAAAGTATTCAAGTATTTCTCACCGAAACGTAAACGAGCAATGATTCTTAACTAATCCTTAGGAACATTATTGGATTAATGGTAATTTTTTATGGTCATTAAAAAAGCAGTGAAAATGCAAATTAGGTGACGGGGGATAAATAATTAGCAATGTCCACGGTCTGGAACGCGTTTCCTCGGCGCTGCGCGCAAAATGTTGTCAACACGAAGAATCATTTCGGCTGCTTCGGCTGCACTTAACAGAACCTGTCTTTTCACAGCCCAGGATTCCGTGATGCCAAGCTTCTTCATGCAACCAATTTCTCCACGGTCCATGTCTGCAAGAAATTTTTAAACGAATTTTAAGAGATTTTAAAGGATTTCAAGATATTTGAAGTAATTTTAAGAGATTTCAAGGGATTTACAGGGGTTTTAAAAAAAATTGCAAACATTTTAAGGATTTTTAAGGGATTGAAAGAATTTTAAGAGATTGAAACGCTTACTTAATCCCATGGTACACGCTCCAGAATTATGGGCGGCACGAAGTTCGCTGACCAATTGCGCAGAATCGTATCCAGCATTATCAGCGATGACGGTTGGAAGTTGAGCCAAAGCCTTGGCAAAAGCTTCCATGGCGACGGCTTCTTTACCCGGAGTAGCTGCAGCTGCTCGTATAACGGCACAGGCCATTACCATTTCGCTGCATCCACCACCATAAACGATTCTCGATTCCTGGACTGTTGCGGCTAGAACGCAAAGCGCGTCGTGTAAGGAACGTTCGGCTTCATCGAGAATCTGTTGAGTAGCTCCACGAATCACAACAGTGCAAGCTTCTCCGAGAGAAACGCCCGAGAAACGCAGCAGGGTGTCTTCTCCAATCATTACCTGTAAAACAAATTTTATTTAGATTTTAAATAATTGAAGTAGTTGATTTAAAAAAAATTAGAAGTAGACGCAAATTAAAAAAAATGAAGTATCGAATTGTTGTTACTACAAAATTGTTTACCTGCTCGATCGTTTTGCATTTGCCAAGTGTGACCAACTCGGGATGTTCGAAAGTACTAACAATTTCGCCACCAGTGACAAGAGCAAGGCGCTCAATTCCATCAAAGTCTGCATGCTCGATTGCCATGATTCCAGCGTCAGCAAACAATTGCTCTGGGTAATTATATATCAACTGCCTATTGATGAAAACGTTGCATCCATGTTTCAGAATTTTGTCCACTTTGTCCTAAAACACAAATGTTGAATGTTAGTTTTTGAATCAAGGATTAGCTTTAATTTCATTAGTCCAGGGTAACCATTAAAGTTAAAGAAGCAAATTCCTCTTGCAATAATTAATAATTAATTACTAATAAATTACCTTCATCTTTTCCTTTTCGGCAACTTCTAACTCTGCAATCTTTGCCATGGAGTCAACTCGAACCCTCGAGCCGAAAATCTAAAAATATAATTCAATATTATTTAGTCTTATAACCGAAATGGATTTATTTCAGAAACAAATTCTTACAAACACTAAGTTTTCAATTTTCTCAGAGTTTTGAATCGCACCTTAATTTTATCCGTGTCCATGGGAGTGTTGGCGATAAGGATCTTCGCGTCAGTAATCTTTTGAGGTTGATGAACTCCGGGCTTCTTGTCCAGCAAAAATCCTTCGTCCAAGAAAGAATCAGCGAGGGTCGCACCTCGTTTCTTAATGATTTGAATCGCTGAGAGATTTCCAGATCCCTTGAGTCTCATGATAGCGTCCACTGCCAACTTGCTGAAATGTTCCTTGTGGTGAGAGAGGATCTTCGAGCTCAGAGTTGTGCGAGCGATATTCATTAAATCTTCGCGGAAACGTTCGGGATCAGCGGAATTGTCAGAAGCTACATTTTGAAGAGCTGTACGTGCGACATCCACAGCATTTCTCCAGCCCGCGATTATCGTCTGCGGGTGAATCTTCAGTTCGATCATCTTTTCTCCTTCTCGCAATAATTCACCCGCTATGAAAAATAAATTTCTAATTAGAGAATTTTAAAAAAATTGCAAATCCTTTTGATTATTTGTTTGATGATTTATATTTTTAATTTACCCAAGACAGTGACAGATGTAGTTCCATCGCCAACTTCATCGTCCTGAACTCTGGACATGTCCACGAGGATTTTGGCAGCTGGATTGTCGACTCCGATACTTTTCAGAATTGTTGCTCCATCGTTGGTGACTTGGACTTGACCAGCCGAACGACCATGAGCGACCAAAATTTTGTCCATTCCTTTAGGACCCAGAGTGGATTTTACTAAATCTGCAATTGCGATCGCACCGACGAAATTATCCAGACGGGCTGTTTCTGCTTTTTCCTCTTCTGCATTCGCCTTCAAAACCCTCACGGGATTTAGCGAAGTCTAGACAGATCAAAAATAATAAATTGTAGTTTTAAAAAATTAGTGGACGTTCAAGTCTCAGACATTACTAGAGTAGAGAGGGGCGAAAAAGCCATTCGGTTATTATTTGAGAACAGTGATGTTCAACAACTTCATAATGTACTTTTTGTGATCGCTACTAAAACGCGCACAGATAGCAATATGAATGATTATATCATCCATATTCACAGATCCTGTCAATGGTGGTTTATGAAAAAGAGACTTTTCTCAAAAAGCACCTTTTTCAGACTCTAGAGAGACTGATGATGCCCTTAAGTGCACTCGATCGAAATCAAAATTTCTTAAAATTCTTACAAGCTTTTTAACATCTTTTAAAATTCCAGAAGGAACTATATTTAAAAATTGTTTATTTTAAACTAAACTTTCTTAAAAATCTTTTAAAATTTCCTGAAGTCCTTTAAAATTCCACTTAATGTTTTAAATACTATAAAAATCTCTTGTAATCCTTTTAAATTCCTAGACACCTCTTAAAATATTTTAAAATTATTGAAAATCTCTTGAAATCATTAGAAACCCAAAGAATCTCAAAGAATGCCTGAAAATTCTTTATAATTCTTCGAAATCCTTGGAAAGTTTCTAAAATCTGTTAAATAAACTATATAAAATCTATATATGAAATACGACAAAAATAATCTAATTAGCATAAATATCAATTTCTATTTTCCATGACAACTACTAGCATTTCCCTAAAATTTCCTTGACATGGAGCCACCCTTAATAGATACACTGTATGAATCGAAAATCTTGTATATTTTGGATCTTCTAAATTTGTTCTTCTGTATAAAAAAAAATAAATCCAAAGTTTGGAAAACTCTCGAGTTATTTAAATTTGCTCATATGATAAATAACACATGCTCTTAACGAAAATCAAGCTCGCTGTTTTGAAAATTGTAAGAATTTTATAAATTTTTCCTCTAATTAAACAAATAAAGAAAAGAAGATCGATAATTTGTCATCCGGTGAAAATATAAGACCTAACCCTAAAATTGTAAACGAATGCTATGATGGAAGTCCATGAAACTAAAGGCAAAAGTTTTAAACGGTTTCAAATCAGTTTAAAATTTGAACGAGACATTAATGAGCAAAATAATTTGACTCGTTGCATTAAAAGTCGCTGGTAAATTCATATTTTTGACAAACAAGAGATAAAAAAGAGGCAAACACGTGTATAATGTCGCTTGGATCGGAAGCCCGACTCCAAAATTCTTTTCTTTCACAAAGGACGTCAAGAGTTTCTCCATGTAAGTTTTGAAAATAGTTTTTACGGTGCTAAAAATGATGAAAAGTAATAATTACCATTTTGAATCTCTCGGGGAGAAACGTGTATTGTAAAATAAACCGGGCACTTTTCACTCACGGAAAAATACACGAATTTTTAGGAAAAGATAAAAGAACTTGGAATGGCCAGTGCACATAGATGGCGAACAAGCGAAGGCGAGGCGCGAGGCGCGAGGGCGAGGACGGTGAGGTCACGTGACTAAGCGAGATGACATGCTCGGAATTTGTTTTTCCTTATAAGGAGACATTTTGCGAGAATGGAATGCAGAGATCTGATAGTTTTTATATTATTTAATTTCTGACAATTCATGTAAATGATGAGGTTTTCAGTTTTTGAAAAGAATTTTTTTGGTATTTCAATTTCATTTATATTGCTTTAAAAATATAGACTTCTCTATAATTTGTAAAACGAGTTTATACATAATTGACGTTTTAAATTTCGCGCTCTTTGAGGCAAAGCATTGTGGGTATTTAGTTTTTGTTACTTTTGTTATTTTGTTATTTTTTTTACCATAAAAGTTTGCAAATTAATTGGTTATTGTATCTCACGTCATTTTTCAGCGAAAATAATACCAGAATTATAATTTTTTTTTATAATACATAATACATTTTTTATCTTTTTTATCAAGTGATGGTAATGTTCGATTTCAATAATACCAATAATTTAAAATTTGAAAAATAGCAGCTGAAAATTGAGTATAAGCAAAGATTTGATATAAGTTAGAATAGATAACAAAGAATGTTACAGAGTTAAATATTAAATAATCTGTATAAAATCTGTATAAAATTTATTTCGAAACAATCTATAAAAAAAACTTGTAAAAATGTACATTGGATTAAAAATTCGATTAGAATTGGTATATTTAAAATATCTTTTGAATTTTTTTAAACTTTTAAAAATCCTTTTGTATTCTTAATTTTTTTTGCATTTTTTTTAATTCTTCTACTCTATAATATAAATTTAATTTAACATTAAACTTATTAATAGATAATATTTAAGATGACAATATTATTCAATTAATTAATCTTCCAAAAATAATTTTTGTATTAAAAATAACAAATCTTACTAATACTTAAATTATTTTGAATCCTTTTTATACATAAATTTGGAATTCTGATGATATTTTATTCTTATTAAAAATAATAAAAATATATATACGCATATTTGAGTTGAGAAAAATCTTAAGAATTTGTATACATATAAATTCCGAAGCTATTAGGTATAATATAATATATGTCGTCGAAGAACTTTCCCAATGTGAACGTGAATTCCCATAACGAGCAAAGCAAGTCGTTTTCATTGTTTAGAAATGCAGGTACATATCGGGTTTTGCATATTAAAGTCGCTTTCAATTTTCGAGTCTCGACTGTTGATTTTATTATTTATTTTCGAAGCGAGGGGTCTTTCTCTTTGAGAGACCCCTATTGTCCACAAATAGGGGACAGATGGAACAAACCGTTACTACATATATATATACGCCTATATTCAATTCAAGTCTCTTAAAATGTCTTGAAATCTCTTGAAATCCTTTGAATAATAACGTAAAATAAATGTAGTACTTATATTATAGTTTACAAAATGTTGGGAAATATTTTATATATATTCAACATTTAAGAGATCCGGCTCATGCTCATCTAGACATAGACCTCAATAGGCTCCCACCAGAAGCTTTTGAAAACCCTCAGCAACATCCGATTTATCAACCTATACCAAGATATCCACCAGGTCCAAGATATCCCTGATTTTTCCTTTAAGCTTCATTGTACAACTAACTAAATAGTTGAATTTTCAATATATTTCTGACAGTATAATTTCCGGCTATTCACATGGTGTCTCGTATTCCATAAAACAGGATATATATATATATAAAGCTCTAATCCCTTCACGAAATTTGCGCATCAAATTGATTGAATTATCCACTTTTGAATATAAGTTAGGAAGGATCTATTTAAATAAATTCAATTTTTCATTAAGCTGACAATGAGATCAAGTGATTTGAATTGAAGAAATTAAAATTGGTTTTATATGTGTAATATATTATCCTCAATTTGAATCACATGAAACAAGATTTTATATTTCAATTAGAATTAAAAATTCTGAATTATTTTTTCTACTAGCAAATAAGGCGTGCAAAAACGAGAAATTAATCGCGCACAGAGTGCGCGGATCATAATTTCGTTAGTAGCGTTATAAAAATTATTTGGAATTAAAAAAATTTAATTATTCCTTTCTGATATGAGTGGTTGATGATCATGACTGATTGTGAGTCATTATGACGCACAGTGTGGGCATTTCATGCAGATGCTTCGAGTGGCGCGTGCCCTGACACTAAAATAGGGGGAGGGGTGTTTTGTTGGTAGCGTCCATAGATTTCGAACCGAAACTCGCTCGACTCGAGGGGGATCCAAGTCACACCTGGCGTTGGGGCCATTGGCGTGATTTTTAGATCCCAAGTTTCGGAATTTTCTTATCTAAATCCTACACCTTATTTTCGAACAATGAATTCGGAATTTTCTAAAAAATTTTCAGAATAATATAAATAATTTACAAAATTGAAATCAAGAAAATAGAAAATAAGAATTGTTCGTATATTTATCTATTAATATTGGGTAAGACTTACATTTAAAAAAAAAACAAACAAAGAAACAAAGAAACAAAACAAAAAAAAGAGATCGAGAGACAATAAAAGATTTGAAACTGAATAAAAATATTTTAAAATTCTATGAAATTAATAATTAATGTCTAGCTTTTTAAGAACATTTAAATAGGAATTTTACTATTTTATTAATTTTACTATTCAGTGTCTAAAAAATCAATAAATAAAAACTTGTTTTGAGAAGTAACTTCTTTTACGTTGAGAACAAGAAAAAAGGGGTGACTTTTCGAAAAAAAGATTTCAAACACATAGAATAGAGGGAGATTTAAATATTGAGGATGGTATTTAAAGTTTAAATGGACCAGTTCACGTGGCCCTCCCTCTACGCCAGTGAAGGCCTCATAATCAGACCCTTCTTTTGAAAGCGAAAAAATACTGCACCCCAAGGGGGGAAGCGCGTCCCCAGTTACGGTTTGTCGGTTACAAGGCACATGCCAAACTGTTCCTCATATGTGCAGTAGTGCACCCTTGTAGCCCCAGGGACGTATTTATGTGGGGCACCATAATTTCCTTTTGTGAAATATTGTTCACTCAAAAATCAGGAAAAATAGAAACAAAAACATTTTAGGACCTATTAGTTATATTATATATTATTATATTCAATATTCTTTTATATTCGGCCCCTTTTGCCTACTGTTTCATCATTTACTCGTTTATAATAATTTGTATATTATTTTTTTATGTTATTGTATACATTTATTTATAATTTTCAGTTGAGAAACCCTTTGGTTATTCAAATAAATGAAGACCCCTCTTTGCCAGTTGTTTCTATTTTTTCTTTGCGACCATTCATTATATTTATTTTTTATTTATTTAACAAGAGCTCCCATACAGCTAATATATATTTCATATATTTGACACCTCGAAATTATATAATTTCGACCCCTCATCAATTTTTCCAAAGCAAAAATATATTGTTACAAAAATGTAAACAAAATGTGGAACCTCCGAATAATTGACTCGTTACGGCATTGGGGCCTATAAGGTACGTGCCGTCACTTTTTATACAGCAGCCGACTTGGCTTAATGTCGTGGGGAGGAGACGCGTTCAGAAGTTCATCGCGGCAGTCGCTCTCAGAGTGGCGATACGTTTAGTCACTACGAATTCCAATCCACATTACGTATTTGAAATCGGCTCATTATAAATACAAAATAAAATAAATACAAAAAAAATTAATAAGTAAAAAAAAAACTTAATAAATACAAAAAAAAATTTAATAAATTAAAAAAAGATTAAATAATTTTAAATGACCCAATGAAATAAAAAATTAGACATAAAAGTAGTTATTTTTAACTTTAGTGAAAACTAGCAAAGGCGAGAAGAATAAAATTTGAATTGAATTCCTAAGGAAAAATTGAGGATAAGTGCTATATGGATCCTTCCGGTTCGTGTGGGCCTCACCTGGGTGCACCTGGGGGTTATAAGAAGAGCCCCATAAGGTGCGTTAGCCACGCGACTGGCGGGAGGGTCTCCGCGGTCTGATGATTTTTGAAACCACCCTGGAATTACAAACCATCGTTGTTGGTCTTCCGCAGCGGTAGGGTCAAGAGCCCAGAAAAAGTTTTATATCCTTTGTGAAGAAAAGTAAAAAGTTCAGGATTTTGAACTTTAGTAGTTGTTGCAGAAAGTGTTTTAGTGAAGTGTTAATTAATTTAGTGAAAAAAGTTTGAACAATTTGATGTCTTGAGGAAATTGATGAAAGACGAGAGACAAGAAAATCATCAAAAAGGTTCAAAAAAGTCTCTTTTGGGGAAAAAATTTGATTTTGGTAATCAATTTTTTTTCTAATATTATCCCGGATTTTTCGGTGCTCTTTAGTGAAAAAAAAATCAATTAGTGGTTGTTAGAGCCAAAGGAAAGATTTTTGATGACCTAAAGTGAAGGAGGACGTTGGTGACACCCAGAAAAATTATAATTAACTCTACAAATATGAGTGGATTCAAGAGAGGTCAGAGCAGGGTTTTCTGGAATCAGATGGCAACCCAAGATTTGGGGAATTCCGGTTTTGCTTATCCGGAAAGTCCACTGAGGAGTTTGAGACCTTCAAATTTGGTGAAAACTCCGAGTACTCCTAAAACTCCCAAAACCCCTAGGACGCCAAGATATAATTTGGAATCACCATGTGCTGAAAATTCTGGAAGTTTTAACGAAGAAGATACAACAGATGCTAGTAATGTGACCGTTATCAGAGTGGAACGATATGTTTCTAATAGAAGCCAAGCCAGTCGAGAATTTGAAGGGTGAGGAGAAATTCTTAATATTTATAATTGAGGACGAATTTTTCAATTTAAAAATTGAAAAATTTAAAATTCAGTTGCTACTGAATTGAAATTTTATTAAAATTTTTAATTTCATTGAATTTATCTTGGTTCCTTGGAATTCTATCGAATTCGTTAAAGTTTCACCAAATTCACTATATTAAATTACCTGGAACTCCATTAAATTCATCATAATTAATTAATAAAATTAATTAATAATGAATAAAATTTTCTTGAAGTTTGCTGTGATTATAGTTAAGTTGAAACTTAATTTATTATTAATAGGGTTGTCCTTATTTTTCTTTAGAGAGGAAAATTTCCACGAGGCAGATAAATCTGAAGAAAACGCTGCTTACGAAGAAAGATCCTATAGTCCTACAAGTCAAGGTCAAAGGAGTCAAGATTCAGGCTTTTCCGACTCGGACACTTCAGCCGACGAGGGAACTCCTACCGGAAGAAGAAGAAGGATTAGTAGAAGAGCTGAGCGTCGTCACAGGCGACCCAGGAACCACAGACTCAGTTCCCTTTGGAGGGAGAACGAAGTCCCACCAAATCCAGCTCACCACTCCACTCCGAAGCGATTGGTACCCAGGTGCAATGAACGAGAGTCGAGATCCAGGGTTGATTCCTCCTGGGTGTTTCCAAAACTTGAAAGGTATAGGAAATTTAAAAAAAATTTAATCTAATTTGATAATTTTAATTTTGTTATGGCTTCCAATTTTAGAGAAGATTGAGACAAAAACTATAATTTGAATTATAAAATAAAAGGTTTCTTTTTTAAATAGAGGGGAAATCGAGTTCAGAGATAGATATAATGTTTGGCCTCTCTTGATCTCGAGATATGTATTATCAGTCAAATCAGTCAATCATTAATAGTGCATGATTCATAGAGGCTTTTCTTCAACGAGACGCAGAAATCTAATATTTGTTCTACTTGTGATAAAAGACCCCGCCTCTTCCAAATCAAAAAATTCATTTTTTTTTTAATGAATCAATAGTTATATTAGTTTTATAAGGACAAGAATATAGAGGCATTTGAAACGAATTCAACGAGTACCAACAAGAAGGATTTTGGATTAACGAGTCTCGAGAAATACTCACTCGAAGCTGATTCGCCACTGATCCGGCTGCAACTTAAAACAAAAATATCTCAGGATTCGTTTCTCCAAATAGGGCTTTCATACACCTCGTTTAATTCGTCTTGAAAATTTCTTTGAATCTCAGCTAGTTAGGAGGTCCTAATAAAATAATACAAGTAGAAAAAAAAACCTATTTAGAAATTTCTTTTAATAATTAAGACCTAATTACTAAAAGAAATGTTTAGGTCCTTAAATTACAAACTTCGACTTCGGAAAACAGCTCTTAATTTATTGTTTATTGTTTTATAATAATTCAAAGAAAAAGGGAATTGGGAACACGGAAAATTAAATGCTCGTTTGTGATAGGCAGGTTATCAGCGGCAATTATCTGACCATGAGGAATACACAATAGTCTTGAGAAAAGCGAGTGTGATAAATTCACTTGTAACGAGCTGAGCCAATCGCCAGGAATGCGTCGCGTAAGACACTTCCGTCGTCGATTATTTCAGAGTTTTAAACAAGAAACATTGTCGTAGAGTCCAAAAAACAATATTCACAAAAACCATTAAAATTCTTTAAAATTATTCAAAACCATCCCTTAAAATACCTGAAAATCAAATGAAGTTTCGCAAAATGCCTTGAAATCCCCAAAAAATCTAAGATAACTTAAAATTACAATAAATATTGTTAAATTCTTTAAAATTACTCACTATCCCAAGAAATCTCATAGAATTTCTTGAAATACCGTGAAATCTTATGAAATCCCTTGAAATTCCTGAAAATTCAATGAAATCTCGTAAATGCCTTAAAATACCTTTTATGAATAAACATTTTCCACAGATTCGAAAATTTTCTAAAATGCTTTTTGAAAATGTCTGTGTTTGAAATTATTTTGGAACTCTATTGAACAATCTGGAACTCTTCGAATTGATATTATTTCTCCAGATATGTAAATTCTTTTTTTTTCATTTAAGTCGACGCCCATGCAGTTGTGCATTCTCAAGAATTTAACGAGTATCTTTTCCACATCCAAGTCCATTGTTATGTATGGTTGAATATGAATATTGACACGCTTTGCATACAAATACTCTTTCAGTCTCATAGAAGACATTTATGGTGCTAACACCGAAATCTTGAACTTCTATAGGAACCAGATTATTATTCATTGTTATTCAAACTTCTGGTCTAGAAGACCTTATTTGGCTCACTAAAAAGCAACCGTTATCAATTGTTAAATAAGTAAGCCTTTGTTCAGTTTTTCCATTTTGTATTTCTTAAGAAAATATTCAATATTTATGAAAATAGGTCAGACTTCTATAGAATAATTATATATTTCTAAAGATTACTTTCTTTCGACAGAATTTAAATATTTTCTTATTCAAAAGTGACAACAAAAGTATGAAATTCTTTTTCTTTATTTAAGGTACTTAAAATATTTTTCATTTAAAAACATTTCATTTTTAATTTTCTATAAAAAATTATTATTAAAAACGACCTCTTTTAAAGCAGTGAATCATTTTTTCAAATCAGAATAACCGCATACCGCATTGGAACACCTGAATGTATATAAACGTAACGTAAGATTCGTGAGTCAGTGCAAATGAGCCTACAGTGATTCATAAAATCTCTAATAACAAACTATACAAAAAATCAATATAAAAACTATTTCCTCTCTGTAATAAATCCTTACAGATTTTCCTGGAAAATAGCTTATATTATTTTCTGAGAATTTTATTTTTTTTTCTGTAACTTTATAAAAATGTAAGTTTATTATATATTATATAATTGTAAATAATTGAATTATAATATTTTGGGACTAAGGAAAGTACCAAAAAAATGCTAAAATTTACGAAATAATATGAAATTTCTTTCAGTTTCACAAAATCAATTTATATTCCTGAAAATTACTTAAAATTGCATAAAATTTCGTAAAATCCCTTAAAAGTCCTCAATAAAATAAATAACAATAACGAAAAAAAAAACTGAATACAGTTTTAAGGATTTCGATCAGGTCTTGCGACAGACTCTAAGTACGTGATTCTATGCTTGGCGCATCGAGACTCGAGAGTTGAATAATTTTAAAGAAAGGCCAGCAAATGTGGAAGGAATTTTCGAACTCGATGCAGGTGTAGATGCGAGCGAATGAGAAATCAGATTAGTCACACGACAACTCGAGATTAATCCTAGAACCGGAGGCGCTCTATTAGTCAGTTCTCTATGAACACGTGCACTAAGCGCTAGTTTTCGTTAGCCAATCGGAGGCCTCGGGGAAAATTATTTTTTTAAAATCGCGGCAGCGATAGTTTCTTATTCGCCAGTAGTAAAAGAGGCAAAGAGCATTCACAAAGTGACCCAAGCAGTAAAACAGATTTACTATAAACCATGGCTCGATCAAGGTACCTATACTATAAAAATAATAATATTTTCAATTAAGAATATTTTTTGGAAATTATTATTATTATAACTGAAAAAAGTTGTGAAAAGAAAAGAAAAATTATAATATTTAAGTTTTAAAGGCAAGGAATAAAATTTACGATTTGAATTAGCTATGACCTAAAAAAGTGACCTTTGAACTTTGTCCTTTGACCTATGCTATACGATCAAATGAAGAAATCTAATTTTTAGATTATGACTTGGCTCCCACACCCTTAACGATGACCGTTGACTTTAAAACTGTAACCTTTGACCTGTGATCTTTGACCTGTGACTTTGCACCTGTAATTTTTGAACTTTTATTAACTATAAAACGTGACCTGTAAATTTTATACTTTGACCTATGATCTGTTATCACTTGTGATCTATGAACCTGACCTCTGACTTAGACCCTTCGATTTATGATCTTTGACCTCTGTTCTATATGACTTAAGGGTATTGGAGCCAAGTTTTAATCTAAAAATTCGATTTCTTCATTTTACTCAACAAATATTAAATTTTGAAGTTAGATTTTGAATTCTTCATTTTATGTAAAAAGTATCGAAGCTAAATATTTTTTCGCTCTGTACGCAGTCTTAAATCTGAAAAAGTATTAGTGCTACAGAGCGAAAAAATATTTATCTATAATTTTTGTTGAATAAAATAGAGAATAGAATTTTGAGCTTAACACTTGGGCCCAACAACCGATTTTATTTTTCCTCGATTTTTTCTTTCGATAGTAAATTAAATTTTTTTCACTGTTTTCAGAGAGGAAGATGCGGAGGCATTGAAAAATTCATCGATGGATTCTTCGTCTTTGGGCGATTTTCTTTACGCCGCAGAACCTCCTGAAGACTCAGTTCCTTCGACATCAAGCTCCTGTTCTAGGTCCGCACACGAGGCAAGTAAATTGAAGTCAACTGAGGCCTCGAATTTCAATCAGTTCGCACCCGTGAGAGCCTGGCTGGATAATTTGTCTCTAGAAACGGAGACAGAATGTGGAGTGACTCTTCAGAGCAAAGCTCTGCCAAGGAGGAAACTACAAGATTCCGAAAATGAAGATTCGGAAACGAAAGATTTGAAAATGATGACCGCTTCTGCCACTACTGCTGCCAAGAAATTATTAATGAGGGCCGAACGATTCGAACAACACTATCAAAAAGTTTTCGAGTGAGTTCACATAAAAAGTCAAATATCCGCTTAAGGGTATTGGAACCAAGTTCTAATCCAAAAATTCGATTTCTTCTTTTTACTCAACAAATATTAAATTTTGAATTTTTTCCCTCTGTAGAATTAATCAATTTTTAACTAGAATTATGCGTACAGAGCGAAAAATTATCTAATTCAAATATTTTTTAAGTAAAATGAAAATATTGAATTTTGAAGTCAGATTTTGAATTCTTCGTTTTATGTAAAAAGGATCGAAATTAAATATTTTTTCGCTCTGTATGCAGTCTTATAGTTGAAAAAAGATTAGCGCTACAGAGCGAAAAAATATTTATCTATAATTTTCGTTGAGTAAAATGGAGAAGAAAAAAAAATTGTGTGCGTAACGCGCGTATTGGTTTGCTAGTAATAATAAAAATCGCATTATTTTCCTTTTAGAAAAATATCGGATTTGGGGAGTGGTAGAACAGAAATGGAACTTCTGCAAGCAATAGAAGAAGACGCTTTTTCTGTTCTTTGTGGTCTTGGAGCTCCACCGCCTCGCAGGATTCATCAAGGAAGCCTTAGAATTATTATTACTCAATTGGAAAATCTAAAAAGTGTCGTGGATGACGCTTTGAACACGAGACTAGACTTTTACGTTGAAGTAAGCAGTTTTTTTTGTTAAATTAAGTATGCAATTATTTGTTTATTGTTTTGAATTTAGAGATAGAACAGATCTGTAAAAATCTTTCGAAGGACGCAAATTAAGTCTTCAGAAGTATTTTGGATATTCTCTCTGATCTCGAATACCTAATTCAAAGGATTTTAATGGAATATAAGAGAATTAAAATTCTGTTTTCTTTTCAGAGAGTAGTTCGAGGACTCGAAGAAGCTCCCAGTGAAGGTGGAAGTGAAGCCCGAGGCGCTTTAGCTGCTTTAACAGCTCTTGGGATGTCTGGACCTAGAGCAGGAAGTAGCATAGCTCGTTGTTCTGGAATCAGATCTCTCCTAACGACCTTAATTTCTGCGGGTCGTCTTTCCAGCGACCTGAGATCCGCTTCCCTCCGAGCCTTGGCCAGCGTTTGTTCTTGTCCTGAAGCCATAGAAAAATTCGCACAAGAAGATGGTCCCGAAATTCTCGTCGATCTCCTCGCCACTGAATCGCGACCAGAGACTGAAAGAATGGAGGCTGCGGCTCTAGTTGTCCAAATAACTGCGCCATGGACAAATGCCCTAGGACTTTCGAATCTTGAACCTTTTGCTGATCTTCTCGTGGAAGCTTTGACGATGTTAGCTGAGAAAACTACCTGTGGTCAAACTCTTTTGTTGGCTGCTGCAGCTCTCAACCATCTTTCGAAATCCAAGAAATGCGTCAGAGCTATTTTGAGGACTGATGCGACTCGGAAGCTTTTAGAGTGCATTAAAAAATCTCCTGGCGGCAATGTCTGGCTTATGGAACAGGTAATGAGAAAATCTTTATGCAAAAAATATTTATCTACAATTTTCGTTGAAAATTTCTATAATTTTATAAATTTCGAACCAACATTTATTTTCTAATCCTTTTCTAGGTGGCGTCCATGATCGGGGAAATCGCTCATTTCCCAGAGGCTCTTTCATATCTTGCGGATGCTCGAGCTTCCGTCGCCCTCGTCTGTTTCCTCAGAATGCGACCCCCAGGTCTCGAAGATGCCTACCAAAGATTGGAAGCGACTGCTGCAGCTGCTTTAACGAGACTCTGCGTTAATCCTGAAATTGCGAGGCAGGTCGTCGCTGTCGGTGGAACAGATTGTCTTCCAATTTATAAAATTGATGAGTTTTCCTCTGAAGATGAAGATCAGGAAGCTTGTCTTCTAAAATATACGAAATCACTTCGACTGGCTTGTCGCAAAGCTGCGAGGCAGATCGACGTTGCCAAAGCTCGTGACTACGCCCTAGGATAAATCAAATCATTAAAAACTGACTTCCTCTTATCGGAAATACATAATATAATTTAAGGGTGTTTGACCCAAGCTCTAATCTCAAAATTTGACAAAGTATTATAATTATATATTTTTTTCCTTTGGAGTGGTACTCATATTTCAAATATAAGTATGAATTTAAAGAGCGACAAAAATATCTAAGTCGCATAATTGTTCAATTAATTGGGGAGATTTAATTTTGGGTTTGAACTTAAATCCGTTTGGATTCTTTCAAATTTTATGAATCTTTATTTTTTTAAATAATTTTAAATTTTTTATACAAAGATGTAGATTTTAGAATTGTAGATTATACCAATTTTATACAAAGTGGAGAAATTACAATGAATAGTGAGATTTAAAAACTGTACTTAAAATATTTTATACATGTACCTAAGTATATATTTTCTATTATAAGAATAAGCAGAATTATTTTACAAGTGCCATTTTGTGGATGTAGTCATTATTTAAATTTCTAATCTATAAAACATTATTTTAAAATATTTATTCTAAGAAAAATATGTATTTATTTTAAGAAAAAAATATATATTTGAGGCAAAGTATTGCTTCGATCTTGATTTTAATGTAACTTATTAGTCTGATTTATTTTAGTCAACAAATTTTTCCTATTTTAGTTCTACGATTATTTCTACTTTACAGTGTCTTGTAAGTGGCTTTGGTGAAAAATGTCGACAGTAGTTTCAAGACAGGGTCTCAGTTCAAGGTCGCAAACACCTAAAACGAATTTTCCTTCTGGGGCTTTAAAGTAATCAAGTCCTCGGCCGATTTTTATTACCCATCCATTGCTTAATCTGAAAAAATGTATTGCATTTTATTTCATAAATTAATTTCACTTTTTCATGGATTTTTTAATATTAATAATACTCGTGGAATTTTTAAAATTTAGTAAATAGATGATAAATCAAAATTTTCCTTACGAAATTCGCCGATCGTGAAGGGTTTCGGAATAGTCGATTTCCAAAGTTATGAAACGTTCGGCTAAACTTTTTCTAAGTTCTTCAAATCTTGCAGTTTGATTTTTCGAGTCATCCAAGTCCTTCGTTGTTTTCAAATTTACTTTTGAGAGTGAATGACACTTTTGCACTGCCAATTCGCAAAATCTGACGAGATTTTGACACTGAAAATAATTGAAAAATTAATTTGCATTATTATATATATATATACTATAATAATTACTAAAGTGATTCTAAGGCTGACAACATATTTTGTGAATATTATATATTCACCTGATGGAAAGTTCTAACATAGGGGTCTTCTATTCGAATTTGCGAAACGCTCGCATCTAAAAACCTTCCAAAAACCGATCCATATCCGTAACCTGAAGATCCATTTTCAATTTTCATCTGCTCTCTGTATTTTCCGTGAGATTTTTTGTCTTCTATCAGAGCTTTTATACGTTCTGCCCTATCCATATATTGAGAGGCTCTTCCTTGAAAATGTTTTTTCTTCACTTGGTCTGTCGTTTCTAAAATTTAACAAAGAAAGAAAATTATTTCAATAAATTTACTAAAGTAGTAATAAAAAATTATTACAATATTTCAATTAAATTTAAGAGGGTGTTGGAGCCAAGTTCTAATCTAAAAATTCGATTTCTTCATTTTTGGATTTTGAATTCTCTGTTTTATGCAAAAAGTATCGAAATTAAATACCTTTTATAGAATCAACTAAAATTTGCAATCCTTCTTGGTAAAGCACCAAAGCCATCGTATATTGTTCTTTTTGATCCATTTCGACTGCACGTTTCAAAATCATAACGGCTGCATTCTCCATTATAATTATTCTTATTATTACTAATTATAAAAATTAATTCTGAATGAATATTCAAATCAAGTGTTTAAATTTCCCGCCTTTAGGTTTCACACATGCGCACCTGATTTTCTGCGTTTTCTATACGTTTTCTACGGAGGTCTGCGTAAATTTACGTAAATATACATAAACAAGAAGGCAAAACCTAACCTCAAATCAGTTGTTACTTGGACGCAGAGTCATTAGTATGAAAAAGAAACTTTTGCTCAATGTCTCAGAGTATAAAAAACTAGTGGTATTGTTCCCTGAAGCTTACTTCTTCACTGGTATAAAATTTGGAATTTTTAATTTAGAGAAAGAGGTATTTTTAGACCTATTTTATGCAGATGTTTAGGATCAAACATCGTCTGTCGTTGGTGGCGCGAAAACTACAAAAATTGACAGAAATGTCATTTCAAGTTTGATTTTGATCAGTTTGTGCAGTTTGTGCATGTTACTTCCATGTTGTTCAATGAAAAATAGACGCTTGTGTATAGAAATTAATCCTATTTCATTATAAAGATTCGGAACGAATTTAACTCGTGTTTTGGAGTTTTATAGGTATAGGAAGTTGATATATATGTTTATCTATAAATCAAATATATTTACGAAGTGTCTAAACATCCGGTTATTCACATATAAACAAAGATATAAAATAAAAATAATATATTTTATATTGTTTATATATAAAATATCTAAAATGGTAAAATATCTTTGATATAAATAATAATTGTGCCCGTATTCTGTTGATAAAGTGAAAGGTGATTTGTTCGTCTATACATATTTATCTAATATCTATATATAATATAATTTTATTAGGTTATTTAAATAAAACAAAGGGCAGATATTGCTATTACATAATTATCAATAGAAAATATTTAAAAATGAGTCATTTTCACTGTATATATTAATGTGACAAATAAAATTGATATACTTGTGTTTTGGCATACGATAATTATTAATTTTTATTTGTAAATGATTTAATTTTATGAATTTCTTTATTCAACAGAAAACTGAACAACTTTTGAAACAGATCATGAAGCCCACTAAAAGTTCCTCGGCAGAAACTCACTGGGGCGAATTACCAGCTCGTGAGCTTCACAAGCAGGAAGTAATAACGCCAGATATTATCGAAAATATTTGGAGGACAGTTCTTGAGGATTCGGACAATCCTGGTGGCGATTACGGAGAAAAAAATGATATTACGTGAGCGAAAATATATTTAATTTCGATTCTTTCTAAATAAAATCAAGAATTCAAAATCTAACTAGATTAGAACTTGGCTTCAACACCCTTAATATTTAAATTTTTTCACAGGATGCCGATGGGAAATGTGCATGTCTTGAACACGATAAATTACCATAAACAATTGAGGGCAATGGTAAGAAAAAATATGCTAAATAAAGTAATAGTAAATCTATGTAAATTCATAAGTACTTTTAATTTTAGGAAGATGGAACTGTTTTGAAAGACGTGACTTTTATGGAAGATGATTCTGAGCCGGCAGAGCCGAAAAATCCCTTTCGATTTTTAAATCCTCGTCAACCACGGTATATTTTATTTTATTTTTTAATGTTTGGACTTTCAGCACACAAATTTTGACTGTTTTTTTTTCTAAATTTAAGGCTTTTCACATACCCTTTCAAAAAAAATTATCCGACGACGGAATTGAGGCCAGCGACAGCTCATAGTTTATTGAAACACTCGGTTATAGTTTTGTTGGCACATACCGGATTCGAAAAATCTTCTGATGTGGCAGTGGAAACTCTCACAGATGTTGCTGATTTTTTCTTGAAGAGGATTACCAGTCTTTTAAAAATTGCTTCTGAGCAGGACGATTATGGGTTTCCAGTAATTCTTTTTAACTTAAATATATTCTTAATTCCTTGAAAATTCAAGGCTTTGATTGAAGTGTTATTCTGGCTTCGGCGAGAAATTAGCATTTCAGTGAGAATAATTACTTTAAAATTGTTTTTCATAGGATGCAGTAGAAAGAGTTCTTCTCGAGTCGGGTGTGGGTGGAGTAGAAGAAATTCATAATTATTACCAAAGCACGATATTGCGTTTTGAACAACGCGTCAAGAAGAAATTGCAAAATGCAATTGAGGAACAAAAAGTTAAGCTTGATGCTTGCAACACAAAGTGAGTAGTGTTCCTTTTTACATTTTCATCAGATATGGTATTAGATTTGGGTAAAATACATGGATAGAATCTTAATTATTTAAATAAAAATTAAAATGTCTAAATATTTCTCAAAAAATTTCAGAATGGAATTGGACGAAATTGCGAGTCGATTTCAGTTCCAAGAGTTTGACCAGTTTGGAAATGCTTGTGACCGGGAAGTACCAACCCTTCAGCTACTCGATCCCGACATGGGATTTCCACCGAGTCTCGACGCAGGTTTCCAAATGTTGCACAGCCTTGAACAGGACGAGTCGGTATTTTCTTAGAAATTCGCTATCGTTTTTCTTTCGAGGATTCAATCTAATGTGTTAACGGATTCACATAAACGATACGGAATTTCGTTTTGCAGATTAAATAGCCTCGAAGTCGAAGATGAAGAAGTGAGTGTGAGCGATTCACCAGCAGCTCACCGACGACCTGATTTTACAGTTGAAAAAAAGAAATCTTAATCCGTCCAAAATCAAACTCGACTAACATCGATTTTTTCGAAGTTTATTTTGTACTCGCTAAGTAAAAAGTAGTTGTTTAAAGATTAAAGTTAAAATATAAGTAAAATAAAGGACTGAAATTTTTACAAGTGATTATTTATTTGGAGGAAGGTAGCTATGTGCAAGATGGTAAATCTGTGCTTGAGTTCGTGGAAGAAGAGCGTTGTCTTGTAAGCGTATCACATATGGGTGGTTATTTGCATTCTTTAGTGCATAGAATGTTCCGCGGTGTTTCATTCCAATAAGTTCACCCTTCTTTATTATTGGTTCAGCTTCAGGACGTCCGTGTTCTCGAATTTTCCCCGTATTATCATAATAAAACGGCTCAGGAAGAGGACGCTTTTCAGGAAAGTGCTGTAAACTTAATTCTGTAAGGAGAAATAGAAATGGAATTATTGAATAGAATTGAAGGTCAATTTAAAAGAATTAGAAAGCAACAAGAAGTAAATGAAAAGGATTTTAAAAAATCCGAAAGTTTTCAAGGTGAATTCAAAAGAATATTAATTTCGCTCTGTACGCAGTACATATTATATTTGAAAAAAGATTAGCGATACAGAGAGAAAAAGTATTTATCTATAATTTTCGTTAAGTAAAATGGAGAATGGATTTTCGAGTTTAACACTTGGTTCCAACGCCCTTAAGGAATTAAAAAAATATTGAAGTCTTTAGGATGAATCAAAAAACAAAAATTGAGATGGTTAAAGATTAAAAAAAAAATTAAAATAATTTTATACAAACCAATAAAATTGAAGAAAATAGCCAATGATAAAAGCAAGGCGCCAATAACAACTCGCATGTTTTCTAATTAACGGTAACTGATTCTTGTATATAGAAATTCACGAAACGTGTAACTTAATTAATTTTTGGAAACATTTTAATAAGTATTTATACTGGCTATGTGATATGTTTTGCACAAATAGTTTAAAATGATACCAATTACGGTATTTGTAAACATAAAAGTTAGCAAAAATTATAACGACAGTTTTATAATGAAAAGCCACTAAATTGAACTTGCAATATTTACATAAAAAACAAAACTTCCTCTATGAGGAAGCAAAAACAAGCAAAAATATGATGTTTTGTCGACTTTAGGTAATCGATTCGTTTTTAAAAATGTTGTGAAGAATTTATGGAAAAAAATATCCGTGTCATATTAATCCTCCAGGTTGTGTATCTTCGCTCATAAGATAATTTATATACACATAATTTCTCATGTTTCCTCACTGTTGACTCATTAAAGTTTTGCAATAATTCTTGAACATCATAATTATTCTTTCTTTATTTATGAGGCAACATGATTCTAAATTAAGATAAAAGAAAATAAAAACAAGAGATTGACAAATCAAGAACGTCGATTTCATTTGTAATTTACAGCAATTTACACAACTTTAATTTTCGTTTTCAAGAAGATTATTAAGACAAAGAATACGAATTTTACAGAATTTATTGAAAATTATTCTGATTGTCAAAAATTTTAAGAGATTTTATCAGTTATTGGGGTTTTAAAGACTCTAAAGAAATTTAAAGAATATAAAAATCTAATAAAGAGTTTTCATTGGATTTTCAGACAATTCAAAGTATTTATCGAGATTTCTTGCGATTTGAATTAATTGTGAAGGATTTAACGATATTTTGTGTGATATATTGCTTACAATCTGAATTTTATGGTTTAAAAAAATATAAAAACGAAAAACTTCTTCAAGGTAAAGTTTTATTGTATGGACGACATTATCACAGGAAAGTAATAATAGAAATAATATAAGTCAGCAAGAAAATTAAGTATAAAATTTATTTACGAAGTTACACATACAAATATATATAAAATTGAAATTAATAGAATCGAAAAAAAATTATATTACTTAAAATTAAGTCCCATGGAATCAGATTAAATCTTTAAAAAAAGTTCCTGAAAATCCACTGAAATTTCTTAAAATCCCTTGAATTCCTTAAAATCATTTAAAATCCCATGAACTGTTATGAAATATCTCTTAAAATTCCTGAAATTCTTAACAATCCAAAGAAAACTCGTAAAGTAGGTTTAAAGTCTTCAAAATAAGTTAATATTCCGTTAAATATCTTACATATTTTAAATTCCATGAAATTCAGTAAAGTTCCTTGAATCTCTTAAAATTCTTACAATTACTTAAAACCCCATACAATATCTTAAAATCTTTAACATCCTTCAAAATCTAACTTATATTCAAAAGTGGATAATTCAAACAATTTGATTTCGTGGAGGAATTAGAGTGAATTAAATGCGCTTTAAATTTATCCCGTTTTATTGAATACCAGAGACCATATGAATAGCAGGAAATTACATTTGTGAGATATTTAAAGCATTGTATTTTTATACATTGAAGCCTAAGGGGAAAATCAGGGTTATCCTGAACCTGGGTATCTTGCACCTGATGGATATCTTGCTACAGGTCGATAAACGTGATGTTGTTGAGGGTTGTAAGAAGCTTCTGGTGGGAGCCTATTGAGATCTATGTCTAGATGAGCATGAGCCGGATCTCTGTAATGTTGAGGCTGTTGACCTGTAATAAGAGGGTAATGCATGATTATCCGACATAATTCTCAAAAATAAACTGCGGAAATTTTGTAGCACATAGAAAATTTATGTATTTTTTTTTACCTGGACCAATATTTTTGAGTTGAAGAGATGGTCCATGTAGTGGATTGCTCTCTAATATTGGTACGTGTATATCTTGATTCGATCTTTGACCCTGTTGCTGTGCATGATTTATGTGGTTACGGGGAGGGTTGTTCGCTAAAAAAAAATTTACAATAATTTCGAAAAATGTGAAATTATGTTATTAATCATGATGAAAAATAAGGAGATTGAAGATACCAGCAAACCTATCTTGGTATCGTGTTGGATCACTACTTTCTAATATTCCTGGAAAGAAGCTATGACGGTCCGCAGTTGAACTGTAATCTGTGAACACGGAATAAAACTTAGTGAATTAATCAAAATGAAAAGTATAATATTCAATGAAACTATTGATGAAGATATCTGTAATTTTGGAAAATAATAAAAAACTTTTAGACAAACCAATCAAAGAAAGGAAAAGCACTAAAGCAAGGAGCAGAGTTCCAATAAGGGGCTTCATCTTCTGAAGCTATGATTCTTCTAAAAGAATTTAATGAACGACAAACGACTAATTTTAAAATTTTTGAACCTCCTTTATATATGCATGTGGGTACATTAATTTTATTTTGAAACTATTTCTCGTAAAATTCGAGTAGGGGAGATAAGTCGTGATAGATAAAATTTGCTTCTCTTTGTAATATTTGAGTAAACATTGAATATGATTATGAGACTGGTGGAAAAAATTGGAAAATATAGAAATATCTTCTAAACTTCAAGGTGTGGAATATACTCCTTCACTCCAAACTGCAGTCCCCATCGTCCTTGCTTTCTTTTACTCATTAAGAAACGTGTTCAATTGGATTGAAAAATACCTAAAAGGAATAAAAAAAGTTTCTGTTCAATCGGAATTTTCTGATAAAACCATCTCAATTTTGTACTTAGACCGATTGAAATACATCATTCAAATTCAGAGAGATATCTATCTATATCTATATTATCTAATATTAGATATTGTAAATAGATAATATAGATAGATTTATAATTTATAATATAGATATTTGTCTTCTTCTTTCTGATTCTGATATAATTTTATTTTCTTCCATTTTCGAAAACTGTCGTAAAATTTATGTCACAAAATCATAAAGTTTATTTTTTAAAATATCGCAAAGTTTGTTATTTTTTGACGTTTATAAGTTCTAAAAATTTAAGTACTCATAACTTCGTCAAAAAAATATGTTTTCCTTACAACATCTATTTTTAAATATGATATAAACAATACGTGCCTTCGCGCGTGTTTACCTTATTTTAATCTTATATTTTATGACATTATTTTCTTCCTATGATGAATGTTTAAAATTTTATTTTAAAAAATTTGAATTTTATAGGAATAAAAGTTACATAATATTATACAAATTTTAAAAACTTAACCAATTTTCATAAAATAATATATATAAAATTTTCCCCAATATTTTAATTAATTATTTAATTAATAAAAATTACCTTAAATAAATAAAGTAAAATTAAATTAAATATAATTACAAAAAATTTGAAAGTCTATCTCGAGCGGCTGAGACAGAATCTTGGTGGGTTCCTACCCTATTAAGGGTAAGAAAACCGCCCTGATTTGCGAACCTTTTCTTCTTCTAATTTCTAAGAGTACAATCATGAAAGAAAATCATGACAGCTATAAAACTGCGAATTCATATATTTATACTAAGATAAAACGATAACGCTTATACGAATATAACAGCTCGAAATATTCATTTAATTACATTGTTTGTGAAATCCTCTACGAAGAAAAGCTCTACAAAATAATGCGAGTTTTAACTGGAATACTTTTTTTAACTTATTTAGCGGTTTTGCTTAATTCCATTGGTAAGTTTACATAAACTATCATAAATACAATGGCAAAAAATATAATGCTGCATTTTGAAAAGGTGCAATTCTTTTTCATTTTCTTTTGAATTCGCATTAAATTATTCTCAATGTTTTAAATTAATACTGGCAATGAGTTATTTTTTGAAAACTTTCAATTCTTTTAAATTTTACTTCAATTATTTTCAAATTTTCAATCATTTTACAAAATTTTCAAAATTCTATTCGAAAATATATCAATTTTAATTGATATATTTTAATCAAAGTTTTTTTTTTCAATACAACTTCACAGCTACTGCAACTAGTTTATTCACTTGTATAAAAAATAAATTTGAATATCTTTTCACAGACCTAAGTACACAGCGGGTGCCTGAAAGGCCACTAGCACCCAATGTACTTCCTCATCCTTTTTATTATGATATTCATCATAACATTCGTGCACGTGGATTTCCTAATGCTCAACCAGTTATAAGGGGTATATATTTAATTGGAATGATGGTTGGAGACTCATTTCATTCAATAGTTGCCGAAGAAGAAGAGGACCGTTTCTTCGTGGTGGATTTACAACGGCACGTTCTTATAGAACAGACCAGCGCACAAATTGATGAGCTTTTATTTGGACACAATAATGTCCCAAATAGACATCAAGGTTAATTTCGGAATACTTTATCCAATAGACTACGACCAATAAAACATTTAATTCAAGAGAAGAAAAATGTAAACAATTTTTTTTTATAAACATCATTCGAGATCTATAATGATGTAAGCACTTACCTAGAATCGACTACTAAAATAAAAAGCTTAAACCTACTCCCCATATGTTCCCTTCTTACCTTCGCATCCTGCATGCCTCCATTTCAACGTGAACTACGGAAAGAAAGAAGAAGTTAAAGAAGACAGTGGATGTGTCCTTTCCAAAAATCAAAAAACCTTATCGCGTTCCACATCCACGAAATCTACGAAAAAAAATAACAATCCACCTTTAAAGGTGATTGTTATTCGACGTCAAACACGACCTATTACTTTAAATGATAGCAATACCTGCAATTATCCTATCTCTAGAAAGCATCAAATCTCTTCATAAATTCCTGCATTAAACATCTGTCCTTTTAAAAACTACCCCCTCAATCCGAAAAATCCCACCGGTCCTTATCAGTGAAAGATTTCTACTCATTTACATAAATGTTGGTATTCAGTATATTTTTTGGATTGAACACTTGTAGACATAGAATATGTAGTGCAAAATTATTTACGTAATTGTCTTTGGAATTTCTTCACAAACGGTATTATCATTCGCACATAAATTAAATTAAAAAATTTACTATCGTCCAGCTCCACCAGCACCAGGTGGACCACCTTCAGGATTTTGTGCCGACACCAGAACGAATAAGATCAAACCCGGTACGATAAACATCCACTGAAAATAAGAAAAAAAGATTATCTCGTATATCTAAAACATATTTTTCTTGACCTCTCAAATTTCTATTTCTATTTTCTAATGTTAATTAAGTAAAATAAAGAATTTGAATTGTGAGATTATAACTTGGATCCAATGCTCTTAATTCAGACTTGGATGACTTACGTATTTGGCTAAAAAGGATCTGTTATCCTTGACGTCTCCTCTCTCCCTAGCTTCACGTTCCTTCTCTAACTTATGTATGTAAGTGGCTGTGTCAGGTATGGGGCCACCATCAGGATATTTTACTTGAACATTTGTAGTCCACATTTTTGTGGATGGTCCTTCGAAGTTACAAGGACCACGAGCCACAAGATTTATTGCTACTGGTTCTGCTGCACTGTCAAGCCAAATGTACAACGAATCCTCCAAATCCGTACCTAACAGGTGACACTAAAAGAACAAAAAAAAAAGTGTTTCAGTTTTACGCTCACGGTGCGTCTGAACCAACTTTAATTGAAATGCACATGAGATTATGCATTTGAAAAAAGTAGTATTCAAAACTTAGTACCGCTAGTACAGACGTCAGGAAAGCTGTTTCGCTTCCAGAAGACGTTCGAACAACAGCCTTTAAACGATATTTGCCTCCATTTTTAGCGAGGTTTTTCAGCTGTGATACTTGTGTATCTTGCAAGCCTATTTGGACTACATTCGCAGCTCCAAGGCGGATGCTGGATATGGAAATATTTCCCCTTTCGACGAAATTAGGTACCGGATCATCGTCAAATGAATGTGACAGCCTCATCTGCATCCATCCATCGTAATCCAACTCACTCTGTGAAAAGAAAAATAGTGTTTTTTCAATTAAATTTCTGTATTTGATGTTTTTGGAATTCCTTCAAAATTTCTTGAAATCGCTTTACAATTTTTTCAAATTTCTTCCAATTCTATACAACTCGTTTTAAAAGACAAGACAATCGAGTAAAATGAAGAAATAGAGTTTTTAGATTGGTACTTGGCTCCAACACCCTTAAATAATTAGGTAAATCAATGACAAATAAATAAAAATACCCTAAAACTTGTTTAGGTAATAATTCATTGAAATCTTATCATTTCTCTTGCAACTTTTTAAAAGATTAAAACAAAATATATTCTTTGCATACTAAAAGAGGTTAGTTTTCAAGAAGGGATACAAAGTATTTTATCTTTAAACTTTTTTAAATCTTACATTTGATAATAACAGTAATAGAAAATATCAACAAATCTTTGTAGAACATAAATTATAATTTATTTCTATATTTTTTTACTTACCCCTAGTATAAACGTTGGTAAGGAAAGCAAACAAATTGCCACGTAAGATAATATGTACATCTTATTCTCTTTTTGCATTATATTTTTCACAATTTAAATCATTAATTATAGCCTGTTATTTTCTGTCTAGAAAACTATACGTTTCATTTAATATTATGCAGCTACTTTACCATTATTTAAAGGATTAATAAATAATGGCTATGACGTCCTTCACTCTAAGCCAGGTATATAAAGAATAGAGTTGAAAAGGTATAGGCTCTCCTATAAGTGGTAGTATCTCCCTAATAGAAAGAGAAAGGAGATGAAAGGACCGCTACCTGTCTCTTTTTAATCGCTTCACTAGAGAGAGACAAATAGCGGTCCTTTCATCTTTTTTCTCTTTCTATTAGTGACATGCATTTTTATTGCATGTTTTTCACCTCTACATATTCTTCTACATCTTCTTATTTCTCATATGTATCTCTATTCTACAATATATACTTTGTGGTCTAGTGCAGTGTATTTCTTGCCGATTTACTGATTTGGCTGATTTGTAATGCTTTTTAAAAATATTGGACATTTATAAATGATTATCTGAATTATTCTGTTAAAGGTGAATATCTATTTTAAAATAATAAAATTACATTTTCATAATGACAACTGGCGATTTCAGTGAATTTAGAAACACCTACTTTGTGGTTAGATAAAATAATCGAAATTACTGTTTATTTTTCATATTCTCTTTATTTATTCCTCTAATAAAAAAATAACTTGTTTAAATGAATTTCAGTTATATAGGAGCGTCATATGTAAATTTAAAGTATCAAGAAGTTAATAATCTAAGAGTTCAAATTTATATTTTTCCAAAAGCAGTATATTTTTCAGAATTTTACACCGGGATCATTAGTGATTTCCTGAAGAAATTTTAAAGATGTTAGACCCTAGTTGCTGTAACTTAATCTAATTTTTTTTATAGATGTCTAACGAGGATCCTACCTGTGTGTTGAAATTGCTGAAAGATTTGAGATCGGGAACGCAAGCTTATAGGCGAAGTAGTGGAATTCCGTTACGCCTTTCTGGAGATACTCCAAAGGCGAAAAGTTTTAATGATGAGGAATCCAAGGCAACCCCTAAGCGACCTAGATTAGACGAATCTGCCAATTCGACTATTTCGGAATCGGTACCCAACAGTCCATGGGAATGGAGGCGTTTGAAGGGAGAGGTGAGACTAAAAGAATTAATTGAAATCAATTGATACGTTAATTCAAGATTCCTAATATATTTCCTCTTACAGATGATATCACTGAAGGCGAGATTAGCTCACCAGGAATCGACAGTTGACCAATTGCACAAATTGCGACGAGAGATGGAAGAAGTTTTCGATAAAGAAAAGCGTATTTTAGAAGTACAAATAGAACAAGACAAGCAAATTATCAACCAACTAGAATTGAGGATTGACGTCGGCAGACGAAATTTACAAGAAGCTCGCGATGCACAAGCAAAGTGTGAAAAGGATTTATTTCAGGTACATCATGATTTTTTTATAGATAAAATATTTCTCTTATATCTTGATATGTTCTTATCTAAGACAAAAATCTTTGATCCCAATTTTTAGACAAGGACGACATTGGAGCACGAGATTGCTGCATTGCAAGAAGAAAACGCTGATTTAGTGAGAGAATTGAGAGAAATGAGTGAAAAAGAATCACCTTGCTCACCAGTGAATAGAAATGACGAATCCTTGGACGATAAATTGAAATTGGCAACAGCTGAGGCCCGAATTGCTGAACTTGAAGAGACGCTGAAAGAATCTAGGACTTGTCAGCAGCAATCTGAGCTTCAAACTGTTGAGATACAGAATTTGAAGAATCAAATTGAAAGACTAGAATCAGAAAAGGCTCTGTGGGAAGAAGGTAAACTTTTAGTGACTCGGGCTTCTAGAGCAAGTGATCTTGAAAAGGAATTAAATGTCGCGAAAGAAACTATTGCGGCTTTAAAAGAATCTGTGAAAGGAAAATTACTCTTGGAAGAACAGATTGCTACCTTGACTCAACGGTACGTGACAAATTGGATAATTATTCATTATTCTTTCTGAAAATCAGATTTTCGGAAATTTCCTAAATCCTATTAATTTGTGTGAATTATTTTGAACTATTTTAAATTTAGCTTGAATTCTATTGAGTTTTATTTTCCTTTGAATTTTGAATTATAATTGTTGATGATATTAATCTAAAATCGATATTTCCCTTCAGCGTGGAACACACAGAACAAGTGGAAGAAATGGTCTCTCAATTACAAGTCCAGTGTGCTGAGTTATCTGATCGCCTCTCAGAATACGAGTGCATCGGATTTTCTGGTGGTCCTTCAGCCTTGAAACGGGAACTAAATCGTCTACAGAAAGCTGAGGCGAAAGGGGCCTGTGAGGAAGGGCAACTTCGTTCAGAAATTAAGGCTTCTCAAAGAGAGTGTCAAATTCTACAACAGAAATGGGAGGAAAGCCAAAAAATCTTGGCTGATAAGATAACTGCTTTGGATAGAATCAGTAAGCTAGTGAGCAGAACACAGAAAAAGATGCTTCTCGTTACTAGAGAGAGGGACAGCTACAGACAACAACTTGACTTATACGAGAAGGAAATCACTATCACTAATAACGATTCTAATAACGTAATGGCTGAGCGAATTCCTGCTCTGGAGCGTGCACTTGAGGGTTATAGGTAAAGTCTTTTAGTTCCAGTTGTTTTAAATATATACTTAATTTAGTAATTCTACCCAATTTCAAGCATGCAAATAAAACATAATCGAGTTTGTAAACATTGGAAACTCTTCCGTTTAGAGGCTTTTAATTTAAGTACATTTTAAATATGACTTCTTTGAATTTTAAGTCTTTACAATCGAAATCGCTAAACGGTGGACTTAGTATTTAATTATTTGCCTTCTGAATTAAATAATAAATCATTCTTCTTTTTAGGGAATTGGTAACGAAGCTAGAATCTGATTTGGAAGCTATCGATGATGGAAAACAAAGGGAAAATTACAGAAAACTGCAAGACGAAGTGGAAAAACTGAAGGAAGAACTTGAGTATCGTGCTTTAAAGGATTACTGTAATTGCAACTCGCGAGTCTTGCACTTTCGAATGAATCCAGCAGCGATTGCTGAGCAACAAGTAGAAGATAAGCAGAAAGCTCTTTTACGAGAAGTTGAAGAATTACGGTTGAATGTCGCATCTGGAAGTGCAGGAAACGTTGGAATCCCTTCTCTTCATGTACAAGGTTTGAAAATATTTGATATTTTATAAAATGTTTTGTTATAGTTTTCTTATGTTTTATCTTTCATTATTCAATTAATTTATAAACTTATTTTTAATTTGTAGTTTTAAGACTTGAAGAGTTAAAAATTAATAAATTAATAAGTTAAATTCTATTTACGACTAAACATTAACTTTTAAATTTATTCAAATAATTATTAATTTTAAATAATAACAAAAAAAAATGTTTGGTAAGTGTCGCAAGCGACTTGTGCCCTTACCAGTATATGTGTTCCATCCTTGTCTAGGGGAGTGCTAAACGTCTCTCCTTTCATACTACACAAGACTGCTCACTGCGTCTTCCGTATATATAGTAGCTACCTGAAATTGTCACACCTTGTGAGAAACGACACTTACCTTAATAACTGGAAAATTAATAATTTTAACAATAAAGAAAAAATGGCAATGTACGGTATTTTTACAAAATTAATTTCTAAAGTGAGTTTCATTCAAAAATATCTATGGGATTTTCAAAATTTTTGAATTCTTGCTCCTTCCCGCGCAAAAAAAATCTCTCAGTGAAGTACAAAATTATTAGAGAACCCGTGACTTTCTCTTACCGTTTAAAAATTTTTACAGTGAAGTACTAAAATATGAATTTGTAAATGTAGATTTTTCTAAAAAGTATTTATTTTTTTACAGAAATGAATGAGTTAAAGAAAACGCACGAGATCAAAATCGCACGCTTGAAGGATGCGTTTAAGGCCTCATCGCAAGAGTTTCGCCAGGCGTGTTACCAACTATTTGCATGGAGAGTTGACAGAACAAAAGAAGGAATGTATAAATTGTCCAGTCAATATGCTGAGTCGCCGAACGACTTTTTATTTTTCCAGATTGATAACAACGGCGTCAATCTTTTGGAAACACCTTACTCAGCAACTCTGACTAGTCTAATTGACCGATATTTAAAAATGCAACACAGTGTTCCAATGTTCCTCAATGCGTTGCAATCAGAATTATTTGAACAACAAACTGTTACAGATATGTATACAGATCTCTGAATTAATAAGGAATTAAGGACGTCGGGTTCAAGTGTTACGCTCAAAATTCTATTCTCCATTTTTTTCAACGAAAATTATTGATAAATACTTTTTGCTCTGTAGCACTAATCTTTTTTCAGATTTAGGACGTGGAATAATTTGGAATAATATTTGCCCAACTGTCGTAAGCTGTATTTTTTATAAGAATCAAAAAGGAACTAATGAAATACTTTAATTTTGTAAAAGATTGCACATATGAAAAATAAATGTTTTTTTTTTACTATAGATGAATTATTTTTTAATAACCGGTCTCAGATCTAATTGCAATTGCTTTGTTTTCTTATACACTTGTTTATTTCTTATATATCTGTTTGCAGGTTTTTGGTAAAAATCCTGGCACGTTTTGATTTTTATTTTTAAAATCTGGAAAAATCCGAGGCTAATCCGAACAACCTTTTCATTCACAAGGAGAGGTTTTTTCAAAGATTTAAAATTTCGCGGTTTAATTTCAGTCGGTAAGAGTCGGTAATGCAGTGCGAATCCGACGTTCCTTGTTTTTACAAGTGTTTCATTTTCCAAGTTGTCAAGTCAAACCAGACAAGAAACGATGAAATTTTGTGTGGAAGGGGAAGAATTGCTTGATTTTTATTAATGGCGGTTTGTCATTTATTCGTCGCGTTTATTAAGCGGTTATTCGTAGAAATATTGTAAAATAAATGTTTTCTAGTCCCTGTTGAGCATCCTAGAAAACGGAAATACAATCAACTCATTGCATGTTTGTGTTGTATTGAAAATTTCAGCATGGTGAATGAGGTGAGTTGATCTTTTCTATATCGAGCCGCGTCGTTGACGCGCTTTTGTGTTTTTATCATTTTTGTCGATATAACATCCACATAATCCTTTCTTTGCGATGAAGCAACGGCACTATTTTTTTTTCTTTTTATTTCACAGCTGAAAGTAAAAGTCTCTGAAGCAGAAGAGATCTATCGCACAAAATATTACTCTGGTAAGTTATTTTATTTCAACGGACAACTTTTTTTCAATTCCAAGGGGTATAAATCTTGTAAACATGGATATTTATTATTATTTTAACTTATAATTGCATTATATATTAATTTTTATTGTGCCAATAACGTCTTTGATTTTTGGAGTAATAAAAAAATGTGTTTTTGTGAAAATAGGCGGTTCTATCAGGGAGAAATTTTTATAATCTTTCATTTTCCCGGGAACAAAAAACCAATTGGAATGATTGGATTTAAATCGCTTTGTCAATTCGTCAATTCGAAATCTTAATAGGAAATTTCTGTTTGGCTTCAATTTTCATTCATTTATCTCATTCATGGTTTTTCACATAAAAACGATATATTTTAAAAGTTACAAACAAAAAGCGGTCAAAAAACAGTGTTATCGACATGAATTTCAGATCAGTGAATTTTCAGTTGTTGCAGTGGTATTAAATAAATTGCTAATAATAATATAATTATAATTCCATAATTACCCTTCTCTCATACCCTCTCACCTTTGAATCAAATTATTTATTTTTAAACTTTTAATCTAAAATTATCTAATATCAAACTTTTTGAATTTATAGTCGTTCACAATCTTTTTCTGAACTATTTATTTTTTAAATTTACTAATTTAATATCAAATATGTTTCAGATTTCAGAGTAGCCAGTAGACGACAACTTGTTTGTACGTCCTGTGGCAACGAAATTTCAAACACAGCAGGAAACGTTTTTAGTCACCCAATTTTGGCCATTTTGCAGTGCGAAGTAAGTATTTGGAATATTATTTAAAATGCTGAATGCAAAAGTCCTTATATTAGTTACAAGTCTCCTACTTTTCAAATGTTCAATGTGGAATGTTACACATTTTTTAATTTATTGTTTATAATTACATATTACTTCCGGAATTATTTTTTAAATTAATAAATATTTTTTACTAAAACTAGGCTGTTCATCTACAGACGGAGGTAAATTGTCTAGTTTTAGGAAAAAATATTTAGTATTACGAGTATAAAATTGAAGTAACTAAATTTCTTTTATGGTAAAGTATCTCATGCCCTTAATAAACATTTTCGGAGTTTGAATTTTCGAGACTTATTTTCCCTATATTTTTTCACATTCGGGAGTTTTGGGGTTCGGGAAAAAGATATCCCAATTTTTTGTGAATTACTTATAATATAAAGACATTAATTATTTAATATTGGATTTTATTATTTTTTAGACATGCGTGACTAAATGTGAGCGAACGGATTTTCATACCAAGAAAGATAAGTGTCTTCTTTGCTGTAATAGCAGTACATACAAGTGTGGAAAAAAATCTTGTTGCTATGAATTCTGTAGAGTAAGTAACGATAATTAAATAATTGTTTATTAAAGTTTATTTTTTAAAATATATTATTTATTTATTTTGTTACCTTTCATTGCGATGAAAAATGCATAAACTTCGGAAATTTTTTTTATATGCATTTATTTCAAATTCTTTTGAATTCTTTTAAATATAATTTTGAATTTTTTAAAATTCATTTTTACATTAAAGGTGTTTTGAAAACTAACCTTTATAAATACATTTTACTTTCAGAACTGCATAAAGAGAAATGTAAGCAAGTGTATTAAAGACGCTGAAAAAGACGATTGGAAGTGTTTCGTTTGCAATTCAAAACCTTTTTGGCGACTGAGAGGAGTTTGTGAAGTCATTATGTCTTCGACAAGCAAGTAAGAATTCTCTCTACAATTTATAATTTTTAGATATGCGAGAATAATTAAATTCTGAAAAGAGTCACATTTATCGAAACTAGGTAACACTTTCTCTATCTATAGCCTTACTTTAGATTTCTAGACTTAAACTTTACATTTTTTTTTCTTACATTGTTTTATCAGTTAATTTGTTTTTTATTTGAACGCTAAAAATCAGCAGGATTCGGAATTCTCTATTCGTTTCGAACCAACTTTCTGTTCCTGTTTTCCTCTCTTCATTTTCAAGAATACTATAGCTTCGAATTCAAGAATTATAAAATCGAAACTTGATGAAATCGAACGCAAATAAATCAGTAAAATGAATCTGAAATGATTTCGATGAAGAATCAAGATCTCTGCAGTGATTTTGTTTGGAGCTCATGTTTTACGAAGATAACATTTTATGTAAATAACATCAACTTGAAGATTTGAAAATGTCTCACAAATCTTCAGAAAATTTTTTAAAATTCTACAAATCAAACGAAAATTATGAAATATTAAGAAGCTGTGATTTTCAATCATTGAGAAATTTTTATTACTTTTTAGGAATTACTTGTCATTCTTACTGGAAATTCTGAACGTTTTTAAAAGATTTTTTGAGATTTTTTATTTCAAGAGTTGTTTTTTTTTAGAGATTTTAATGCACTTTAAGGAATTTTAAAGAATCTCACGAGATTTTTATGATGTTTCTATGAATTTCAGCGAATTTTAAGGATCTTCAATAAGTTTCCAATAATTTTCAGAGATTTTGAGGCATTTTAAGGGATTTAAAAATTTCTCGTGGAGTTTTAAAATATTTCAAAAGATTCTGAAAATATTTTGTGGAATTATGAGGCATTACAGGAAATTTTAAAAAATTTTGAATCTTTCGTGGAATTTAAAGTACTTAAAATGATTTGGAGGAATTTTAAAAAGATTAGTGAAAATTGAATAGTGAGTGTATCAGAATTATCGGAGTAATCGGTCCCTCGTAACAAAGAGAAATTAGAGTAAATTTTTATTCGGTGAAATAAAAATAATGTGAAATAATTATTCGGTGTTAAGAATTCTAGAAAAATAAGTTCGTTTTTTAAAGGTGTTGGACCCAAGTGTTAAGCTTAAAATTCCATTCTCCATTTTACTCAACGAAAATTATAGATAAATATTTTTTCTTTCTGTAGCGCTAATCTTTTTTCAAGTATAAGACTGCGTAAAGAAGGAAAAATTTAATATTTAATTTAAGAGGGAAATATTTAATTTCGATACTTTTTGCATAAAACAAAAAATTCAAAAATTAAGTTCAAAATTCAATATTTTCAATTTTCTTGAAAAATGCATGAGTAAATGTATGTTTTTCCTTAATCCTATAGAGGGAAATAATTCAAATGTTAATATTTGTTGAGTAAAGTGAAGAAATAAAATTTTCAGATTAGAACTTGGCTCCAACATCCTTAAGAGAAGTAGCACTTAGTTCCAAACGTCGCAATGCATAAATTTTTATTCGCTTTTCCTCTTGTAGTTCTTTCTGTAGTAATTCCCTGCACAAAAATAAATATAACACAATCCAGATGGTAAATTCATCAACTGCATTTAACCACATCGTTGATTTAATTCGCGAAACTATTAATCTCAAGAATCCACCTAGAGCTCGAAACCTATCTGTTGCCGTACAATCGACTGAGATATCCCGACATCTCGAAATTTTCGAGCAGAAAGAATCGACAATCGAAGAGCGAATAGAAGATGTGCATGCAACGTTCGACGCCATCAGACTATTCAGGACTGAAACTTTTTTTCAGAAGGAAGAAACAGTCCCGACCTGCCTCACGAGAGACAAGCTTGGACCCCAGCACTGAGCGTTCCAAGCGGCACAAAATAATCTCTCCTTTCAGAAAAAGGGAATTGCGTAAATCAAAAAAGACTCTTAAGACTCTTCACTCTCTCTGCGACGACAGCAACGAGGACGAAAGAAACTCAGTGGATTCCGCTCGGCCTCTCTACCAAAAAGGATTAAGCGACGTTGAGGATAGTTCCGAAAGTCGACTGTCTATAAGTTCCTCAGTTTCGGAAGACTTTGAAACCGCCCAGAAGAGGTCAACTTCCAGAAAAGAGTCTTCCAACCGAATTTCCAGAAAAGTTACCAAGTCCCCGAGTCCGAGCAGTAGTTCCAGCTCTCGCTTTCAAAAATCCAAACACCGGAAGAAAGAGAAAATGAAGATTCAGGAGAAACAGAAACGTAAACTTTACACTCCCACGGTTGAGGAAATCATTCTCTCACCTGTTATCTCCAGTGACGAGGACCACGACAAGGAAAAAAAACACGCTTCGCTAAGGTTCAAACACCACTTCTCGTTGCTCTTTGAAAATGCGAAGGCTCTTCTCAAGAAAGTCTCTTCTGCACTCGATATATGCGAGAAGAATTGCTTGGAGAAGAATTATATAAAAGAGGACGACGCTCTGGAGACAACGAAACGATTTGAAAAAATTCTTAGGGATCTCGAATCCGAAACAGTCGACAAGTATAAGGAAGTTGATCAAACTTATAAATCGTGGCAGAAGAACTTCAGTTCGTGTTTTAGGGCCCGAAATGGCATCAAAAAGAAGAAAAGGCTGTGCAGTTCTTCGAGTGAAGCTGAGGAAAAGGAAATTGAAGTAGAAAAAGAAATTGAATCAGGAGAGGAAAATGAAGCAGAAAAGGATAGCGAGGCAGAAAAGGAAAGTGAAGTAGAAAAGGAAAAGGAAGGAGAAAATTTTACTGTGCAGAATGGAGTTGTCTCCGAATGTGATAGCGATGCCATTTTTTCTGCAGACGAAAGCAGAAAAAAAAGCTCGGAGAAAGCTTCCGAAGATTCTATTGATCAGGAGAAGTCTACAAAGAAAATATCGAGGGAAAGAAAGTCAAGAAGTGAATCACCAGTGAAATCCAAAAAGTCGGATAAGAGAAATTTGAGGAAAAGATCCGATGGAAGTTCGGAAGAAATTGACTCAGTCATCCAGAATGGAAGGCATTCATCTCCTGAAAAAGAGCTTCCTGAAAAGACAAAAAAGTCGGAGAATAAGCTCGAACCTGCAGGAAAATCTGACGTCGAGGAAGAAGAAGCGAGGAAGAAATTGCTTCTTTCGGACTCGGACGACTCAGTGCTAAGCAGGCCGAAATCTATCGCTGAATCCGTCGCGAGTTGCAGTACAATCCTTGGAAATGTGCTTTCCCCAGTTCATGAAGACTCTCCAGAGATCAACCTGAGTCAAAGTGATAAGGACGAGGATTTGAAAGCCAAAGAGGCACTCCTTAAATCCTCGAGCGATTCTGCGGGAAGCGAGGTCGAGACGAAAGGTAAATCGAAAAAACCGAAGGAGAAAAAATCAGAAATAGAGTCAGAGGAAAAGTTGAGTCAAAAGTCTGATAATCAGGTGGGTGAAGAAGTTGAGAAAAGTTTGGAAATTGAGAACAATTCAAGTGTAGAAAATAGTTCAAAGATTGGTAAAGAAGTAGAGGCAGATTCAGAGAAAGAAGTTTGGAAAACGAAAGTCCAGAAGGAGAAGCATATTTCGAAGAAGACGATCACGTCGAGCGACTCTGGATTGGAGGATGCGGAGGGAGAAAATATATCGAAGTCTCAAAGCGATATAATTGCGAATGAAAAAGCAAAGAAGAATTTGCTGAAGTCGAGCAGCGATTCGAGTTCGGAGAGAATAGTTGATGATACGGATGATAATCTAAAGGCGAAACGGTCTCTATTGAAATCCTCGTCTGACGAAGACAGTCCCGATATGTTCAACTCTTTCGAGTTGGAAAAGTCGAAACGAAAGCGAAACGATTCAGTTTCTGAGAATTCCGAATCCTATCGATTGCAGCGTAGGAAGCGATTTAAGCTTTCGAAAAATACGTATTACAGGGCAGACAAGAAGCTGAGAATGTCGTGTCGCGTTGAGTTGAAGAGACTGAGCAGAAACGTTCTAAGGAAACATGCAAAAGCACTGCAAAGGTCAAAGCAGCACCTGGAACGAGAAAAATTGAAAAGGTATACGGCTCAAAGAAAGAGGTTTATTAAGAGTTAGGGTGGTGCATGGGGATCCAATCTTTTGTAATAATCATTATCGGGGTTTTCTTTAATTTAATTCGCTTCCTAAAAAGACCCTATTTTTTCATTTGAACTTTATTTTTACAAAAAAGGGAGACTTCAATTTTTTAAATAAATTTCCAGATATTGAATCGTTTCGACAAATCGATCGATACCGTATTTTTTCACATTCGGGATTTTGGTTTTCCCGGCAAAAAGATGTTTTTCCAAAATAATAAGTTTATTCAGAAAATATTCTTTAACAATTTGATTGCATTTTATCATATAAACATATTTAAACGATTAATAATTTGGATCCCCTACCAAAAAACCAAAAACGATATTTCTTAAGTAATTTTCCTTTCTTGGGCTTCGATTAAAACAGAACCAAGAATTCCGAGGCTATAAAAAACCCTTTAATTATATTATTTTCTATAGCCATAAATTCATTAGGAATACGCGATCGAATTATTTGTAGGTCAGTTAGGAAATTTTTCGCGAGATTTCATAAAAGGTTTTCATTATTATTTCATTTTGATAAATGGCGATTTACACCATAATTTTCCATTATTATTTTTATGAGGTTCTTTTTTTTACAAAATAGTAATACCTCATATAAAAAATTATTTTTTTTTTATATTTTGATATTTATTGTTGACATTTTTGTTAGAAGAGTGTGTAAAATAATTCAAGCCAGTGCAATTTTTGAATTAAAAATTATTAATTTCGTTGATTAGAAACTAAAAAATCGTTCTAAAGTTCAAATTTTGACAAGGCTGTGCATAAATTAATTAATTTGCTCAATATTAAATAATTTCCTTTGGACATAGGGAGTTATATTATAATAATTATTATTTATTATAATTTTTGTTATTATTGTTAAAGCTTTAAAAAGTATAGCTTTTTTTTTCATTTAAAATATCGTTGAAATTCGAATCTGAAGGGTTTTGATTTTAAAATATTTTGAACTTATCCTTCGGATATATCCGTTTCATAAATTTGAATTTTTTCACTACAGTTGCCTCCCATTAATCGGACTTTTATAAACTTTATGAGTATTTTCATCCAAGCTAGTGTTTAATATTTGAGAGGCGACTTTACTTTAAAAAAAATCGTCACTCATAAAATACATTTCTTGTTATTACTCATAAGATTTTGTAATTGAAATTTATTTTAAATTCTATTCAATTTGAATATATAATTACAAAAATATATTTTAATTGCAAATCACCATTTTATTCCGCAAAAAATTGGACGATTAAAAAGTAGTTGTACGAACTACAATATCCTTTGTCAATCAACACTTTTATATTATCTGTATGAAAATTAAAAATATGATTTCAAACAAGCGAGAATATGATTTCGCTTTTCTTTTTCTAAATAATACTTTGAGGATAATTGAAAAATAGCGGATGTGTATTTAGTTCAGATTGTACACATTTGAGTAAACTATAAAATAAAATGAAGTTGAAAACTTTCAAAGCAGTATTTATTTATTTGTTTGTCCTAATCAAGTAAAATACCCATTACAGTCTGGTTTCTATGGATAATATCGAAAAGACTAGAAAGAAAGGCGCCGTACATGATTCTTCAGATAGCGATTCCGATTTCGGATCCAACCATCGGAATCGTAGGAAAAAACAAATGGAAAATGATGAAACACTATTGGACCATTTGAAGAGGGTAGAAAACGGCGATAGTGATAATAAAGCTGATTCGAAATTGTCGGAAGAAGAAGTCTCGGCTGAAGTGGGCAAAAAGCAGACAACAAAAGAAGAACTTTTTGCCGAAGCGGACAAACGTGCGAAGGAGGCACTACTAAATAGTTCTGATTCCGAATTGGGTGAGTTTTTATTTTTATTTTATTTTTATTTTATTTTTTTTTAATAAGGAAACTTTTTTTAATAAGATAATAAGTTAAGGGAATCTTAGAAGATTTCAAAAGATTCTAAGTAATTTTATGCGAAATTTTTGAACAATTTTAATAGCACTATTGTAGAAAATTTATTGGCATTTTTAATAACTTTCTGCCAGGGAAATTTGTCTGAAAATCGGAAAAACTAATTACGTTTCAATTCCGAGAAACTTTTTTTCATATTTTAATCAAATTGTGTCTGAAATATTTATTTTAATTGAATCTAGATTCTTTTAATTACTGAATAGATTAATATTATTTTTAATCAGAATCATCAAACGATCCACTGGAAGAGACTGATTCGGACAAAAAGACTAAAAAGCAGAAGAAAAAAGAAGAAAAGACAAAGAAAAAAGAAGAGGAAAAGATGGAAGATAAGGATGAATCAAAAGAAGATTCCAAAGAAGAAGAAGAAGTTGGAGATGCAAAATCTGACAACAAAAAGAGTGATGATTCTGAAAACGACGAGGTAACTTATCAAATTACGAATAATTTTTACTATTTAATTTTCTTTACTGATTCCAAGCTAATTTATAATTTTTTTTTCAATCAAGGAGAAAGAAAAACGAAAAGATAAATCAAAGTGGAAAGACGACAAAATCCTCAAGTTGAAAATTTCGGATTCAGACTCAGACATGGAGAAGGAAAAGTGGAATAAAAGTCAAGAGAAATTGAAAGCAAAGAAAAAAGACGGAGGGTACGTTCTGTATATTTTATTTATGAATTCATTTTTAAGTTTAGTTTAGGATTAAAATGCGTTGAATTAGAGCACTATTGCATTTTCGACTATTCACTTTTTAATCTCAGTATTTATTGCAGATCGAGTTCAAATGAAGAGGAGCCGAAGATCAAGAAAGTTCAGAAAAAGCGCACAAAGAGAAAAATTCTCGATTCAGATTCTGACATTAAAATTACTGATGATAGTAATTCTGATGGTTCTGATTTTGAGAACGGTAAAGATAAGGAAGAGAGCAAAAAGTCACGGAAACGAGCATCTCGAAAATCATCTGATTCCGATTCTTCTCTGGAGGAAAAGAAGTAAATTATTGGGTTTACAATTCAATATCTTTGGCGTAAAAAAATATGAAGTTGTTAATTATTCCTTTTTTTTGTAGACCGAAGGCTAAGAGAAAACGGATAAAAGCTGTTTCTGACAGTGATAGTGACAGCGAAGCCGCTACTAATTCACAAGGTTCACCTCTTAAAGGCGGAAGAAAAAATATTCGAAAAGTACTCAAGGACAAACAAGTTGCTGAAGATACAAAGCAAGCCGCAAAAGAGGAAGAAGAAAGGCTTAAAAGGATATCGGATAGGCAAAAATTGGTAAGAAAAATTAAACAGGAATTTTTTATCTATTTATCCTTAATTAAAAATGTATCATTTCTACTCTTTTTTTATAGTACAATGAAATGTACGAGATAAGATTAGCAGGCGAGGAAAAAGTGGAAAAGCTTGTTCTGGACTTTGACGAGGAGACAAAAGAGGAATTGGTAAGTGTTCATCCAGATCTAGTGAAGCGTTTGAAGCCGCATCAGGCCCGGGGCATCAAATTTATGTGGGATGCCTGCTTCGAGTCCGTGGAACGAGTAAAGAATTCAAAGGGTTCTGGATGCATTATTGCGCATTGTATGGGTCTAGGAAAAACATTCCAAATTGTGTCGCTCGTCCACACTCTTCTTAGCCATGAGGAAACTGGTATCAAGACGGTTATGGTTGTCTGTCCGCTCAGCACAGCTCTGAATTGGGCTGGCGAATTTGAAATGTGGCTTAAGGATCTCGACAATTATGACGATATCAACGTTTACGAACTCGGAAAGTGAGTAGCGACTTTAGAAATATTTAGAGATATTTTTAAGGGTATATTAGTTTTACAATATAGAATCTATTAAAAAATCTATCATTTTTAATGCTTTGCAATTGTTCTAGGTATAAGCAAAACTTCGAGAGAAAATATCAGCTTGAGCATTGGCACAAAAACGGTGGCGTATTGATTATCGGCTACGACATGTTCCGAAATTTGACCGGAAGTGGGAAGAAAATGCGTAAATCAATGCAGCAAACAATTTTAGAATGTCTTGTGGATCCTGGACCAGATTTAGTCGTCTGTGATGAAGGACATTTGTTAAAAAATGAAGATACCGCCTTAAGTAAAGCGATGAGAAAAATAAAATCTCTGCGTAGAATCGTCCTTACTGGGACACCTTTACAGAATAATTTAATTGAATGTAAGAGTTACTTTATTCCTTTACACATGGCTTCCTTAAGGGCATGTGTTACTACCATATGAATAATTGATTCAACTTTAAACTCATTCTTTAATCATTAAAAGGGATGGACACAATTTAAAATAAATCATTTATTTTGCAGACCATTGTATGGTACAATTCGTGAAGCCGAATCTGCTGGGAACGAAGAAAGAATTCTCGAATCGATTCGTCAATCCTATAAAGAACGGATCAGCTGCCGATTCGACTCCCTACGATGTCAAGTTGATGAAGAAGCGAGCTTTTATCCTCCACAATTTGTTGCAAGGCAGCGTTCAGAGGTTTGATTACTCTGTACTCACTCCCTTCTTACCTCCGAAGAATGAGTACGTTATCTCTGTGAAACTCACTCCACTCCAGGTGGAACTCTATCAGTATTATCTCGAAAATTTCACAAGGTGAGAACTATACTTTTTAATAATTGCACACTAATTTTAATGACTTTCAAAAAACTACAAAAATTTTGGGATGGTCGAGTTTTTGGAATATGTATTTGGTTTTTAGCAGTCCCGTGACTGAGAGTATTATGAATAACTTTTTTCTTTTTTGCAGGGGCACAGCTAGAGGTCCCCGTCTATTTCCAGACTATCACGCGTTACAGCGAATCTGCACACATCCAATCGTTATGAAAATGAATGCCGAAAAGATGGAGAAGAAGAGGCAGGAAGAAGAAACTGATTCAGAAGGTTCCTTGAAAGATTTTGTAGTCGATGGAAGCGACACTCCGGAAAGTAGTAGTGATAACAGTGGTGATGATGGCAGCGACATTCAGTGCATCGATTCTGATAAAGAAATGCCAAAAAAACGACGAGGAACTCGAGCCAATCCCGTCGGTGAGATAATTTCTAGTATTTTCGAATTTTTATTTATATACATGTTTTGAATATGTATTTTGTTAAATCTGGAAATGGTCTGAATTTAATTTATTTCCTTCATTTTTAGTGGCCACTCTCTAACGTTTTTTTTTATCAGTACATTTTTTTTATATTATGCTTATCTATTTAATTTTACTAAAAGATCTGAATTAACTTTTTAATTAAATCAACAGATGATCCAATTCTTGAAGCTGAGCCAGAAATCGCAGAACCAAGAGAATGGTGGTCAGAAAAGATAAAACCGGAACACTTTGATGACATCAGAATTTCTGCAAAATTAGTTCTTCTCTTTGGAATTCTGAAAGAAAGTGAACAAATTGGCGATAAAGTGTAAGTATCTAAATTTTAAAATTAAAACACAAAACTGCAAGGAAGTTTAAAAATTTATATTTCACCTAAACTGGAAATTGAATTATTTCTCCAGTCTTTTCAATAATTTTAAATAATTTTTTGTACAGATTGGTCTTCTCTCAGTCTCTTTATTCACTCACACTCATTGAGGAATTTCTCTCTCGAATCGACGATGCGACGCAGAGTAACAATACTTCAGAAAAACTCGAGAATCACACCGGAAGTTGGTCTCTGGGTTTAGATTATTTCAGACTTGACGGACAAACTTCTGCAGAAAATCGGTCTCAGTGGTGCAAAATTTTCAACAGACCAACCAACACGAGAGCAAGGTTGTTCCTAATATCGACGAGAGCTGGAGGATTGGGAATAAACTTGACAGCTGCTAATCGAGTTATTATTTTCGATGCTAGCTGGAATCCCTCGCATGACGTTCAGAGTATTTTTAGGATATACCGGTACGTTTTATTTACACAACTTCTGTTTAAATTAGAACAACAATCTTCTTTTTCTTTGTTATAAAAACAAGTAAATATCGAAATTACGAGTTTTCTGGACAATGTATTTTTTATAGCAGGATTTTGTCCTTTTGAATTTTAATAAACCAATCATCTTTTAAAGTTTAGCTTTTCCCAAATTGAAAATTTTATTCATTTTTATTGATTATAGATTCGGACAAAAGAAACCCTGTTATATTTACCGATTCCTCTCAAAAGGAACCATGGAGGAGAAAATCTACAACCGACAAGTATCAAAATTGTCTCTCGCTTGCCGAGTCGTCGACGAACAACAAATTGAACGACATTTCAACAGCAGTGATCTTGCAGAATTATACACATTCGATCCGAATCCTCCTAGAGAAACGGAAACTCTTAATTTGCCCAAGGATCGTTTGTTGGCTGAACTTTTCCTTAAGTACAAAGACCTCGTTCATAATTATCACGAACACGATTCTCTATTAGAAAACAAGGTTCGGAAATTATTGTATTACAATTTGCACACTTTTTTTTATATTGAAGTCTATTAAGCTTAGAAGAAATTTGGATTTTCTTTTGTTTATTTATTATATTGTTGCTCAAAGTTTTAAAACAGTGATATTATTCACTAAACAATTTTTAATACTTCAAATTTTTAATCTTTGAAAAAATTTTATTCAAATTTTATTGTCTTCTAGTTCTAAAACCATTTTTTGTTTTAGTTGGACGAAGTACTTGACGAGGAGGATCGGAAAATCGCATGGCAAGAATACGAAGATGAAAAGAAAGGAAGACCTGTTATGCAATTCCAACCGCAAAACCAATTTGGGTTGAATCCAATGATCCTGAACAACTTGTTGAACGGACCATTAAACGTCGAAATCGAAAATATGATGAACTTGTACAAGCAAGATGTGAGTTAAAATTTAAGATTAAATATTTCTTTTTTTTAAACACGATTATAAAATACATAAGGAGTATAATTTTTTAAGGTCGAACGATTTCTAGAATTAAATATTATAGAGTTATTGATTTGAAAAATGTGTTTTTATGTTTCAGTTCCCACATATGAATCCGCAACAGTTACGTCAACTAGCACAAAATAATATCATGAGCATGTACAATTACGTGGAAGGGCAGAATTTTATGAGAAACAGTCCTAATCAATATTTAGCTCAGGTAAATACAAAATAGAACAATTCAGTGGTTTCGTACAGTTCTTAATCTATCGAAATATTTTTAGTGTAAATACACCACTGAAATTTCTATAATCAAATTGCACCTTTTAGTTTTAATTATGGATTCCCCAAAAAAACTGAAAATTATAAGTTTTTTATTTAAAAAAATTATTGTAATAATCTAAATATAAATTCATTTACAATTTTTGCAGCAATATGCACCTTTGATGCAGCCACGAGTTCAACAACAACAGGAAGCTCTTCGACAACAGGATCAACTGCTAAAGCAACAACAATTGTTAGCACTGCAACGGCAACAACAAGAGCGCTACGCGCAAATGCCATCTGCCCAGCATCCTGCCCCTCTGATAGATGTGAGTTTATAAAAAAATTAGACAATATTTGAAGGCATCGTTCGAGGAGCTAATTATTCTCTATCTTTCTGCTTACAGATCTCTTCACCAACAAAAAATCAAGAGGAGTGAAATGCAGTCTATTTTCTACTTAACCAAACAAGAAGAAATATTCGTCTTATCCTATTGATTTAGTTTTTATTTATTTTATCATATCATTTTAGCATATTTTGGTCTCCATTTATGTAAAATTAATTAGGTTTAAGTAGTTAAAATGGAGGAAATATGCTCATCTGTTCAGCAACATGGTGTCATTAGTAAATTGTAATAAATCAACGTTTCGGAATATGTAATGTTTATTTTCACGAGACCGAACGCACGCTTCCGTACAGAGCAAGAAAATATCTCATTCAAATATTTTTAAACTAAAATGAAAATATTGAATTTTGAATTTATATTTTCAATTCTTCGTTTTATGCAAAAAGTATCGAAATTAAATATTTTTTCGCTCTGTACGCAGTATTATTTTTGAAAAAAGATTAGTGCTACAGAGCGAAAAAATATTTATCTTGGAAATAAATTATTTAATTGAATTTTAATTTATGATAATGACCAACTTTGCTTAACTTAATTAAGTGATCGGACGAGAACTTACTTTCAAAGTGCCATGATCGTGCACAAGATTTTTTATTATTTAAATTATACTGTATTTTATATAAATTTAATCCAATATGAAAAAGGGTACATATTACTTAGTCAATACTTTAAGGGTGTTGGACCCAAATAGTAAGCTCAAAATTTAATTCTCCATTTTAGTCAACGAAAATTATAAATAAATATTTGAAAACACAAGTTCTCAAGTTAAGCAATGTTTCGCGCGTAGGTGGTACCTGATAGTCTCTTCTTTTTTTATTCTAAAAAGATCATACGATCTTCTTTGATGTAAAATAAAAACTTATTCTTAATTTTAATTTGTTTATGGGGAGGGGGGTTGAACCCCCAAAACACGGCCCTGGAAAATACAACTTCTAAAGTTAAGCAATCTTTCGCACGGTTAGTACTCGGATGGGTGACCGCTTTGAAAACACAAGTTCTCAAGTTAAGCAATATTTCGCGCGTGGGTGGTACCTGATAGTCTCTTCTCTTTTTATTCTAAAAAGATCATACGATCTTCCTTGATGTAAAATAAAAACTAATTTTTAATTTTAATTTATCTATGGGGGGGGGTTTGAAACCCCCCTTGCGCACGGCCCTGGAAAATACACTTTCTAAAGTTAAGCAATCATTCGCGCGGTCAGTACTTGGATGGGTGACCGCTTTATGAAAAAGCCCCTGCGTAAGAGCAACTAATCATACTTCCGTGCAATGAACAGTGGCCTCAACAGGAGCCCGTACTCTACTGCGCATGCGTCGCACTCGGTTTCTGATTGGTTGCTATTCGCGCGAAATTTGAAATGATTAAGAATATTATGCATTTCAAATTTCGCGCGAATAGCAACCAATCAGAAACCGAGTGCGACGCATGCGCAGTAGAGTACGAGCTCCTGTTGAGGCCACTGTTCATTGCACGGAAGTATGATGGGTTGCTATTACGCAGGGGCTTTTTCATAAAGCGGTCACCCATCCAAGTACTGACTGCGCGAATGATTGCTTAACCTGAGAAGTTGTATTTTCAAAGCGGTCACCCATCCAAGTACTGACCGCGCGAATGATTGCTTAACTTTAGAAAGTGTATTTTCCAGGGCCGTGCGCAAGGGGGGTTTCAAACCCCCCCCCATAGATAAATTAAAATTAAAAATTAGTTTTTATTTTACATCAAAGAAGATCGTATGATCTTTTTAGAATAAAAAGAGAAGAGACTATCAGGTACCACCCACGCGCGAAATATTGCTTAACTTGAGAACTTGTGTTTTCAAAGCGGTCACCCATCCAAGTACTAACCGCGCGATTTTGTATGACCTTTTTAGAATAGGATTTCTGCCAAGAATTTAATTTTAATAAATCGACTAAGGTTGAATATCTTTAATTTAAATCGTTTAAAATTATTAATAGTTGTCAAACTTTGCCTTCGGATTTTAAAAATTAAAAAAGTTTTTTTTAAATTAAAAATATCCAAAAAGTGATCTTTCGAAAAAAATTGTTAAAAGTGCCACAGTTCGAAGCCATGAGGACAAATGGAAGGGGTGATTTTAGCCATATATATTTCGTCAAATTTCGTCAAATTCAGCATAAAATTTATAAACATTGAAACATTTTATTCAACTCCAGTTACTACATAAAATTTTCTACTCTTAGTGAAAGTGTTTTTATTAATACTATACATGTGTACAAAATATACATGTATATAAAAAAACTGAATTAAATATATAAAATCTAGACATGACAAACCAATCACTTAACACAACTTTTAACAGATGAATCTATCATCATTTATCGTCGAAATTAAAACAAGGATCTTTTTCTTTATTTTTTCTCGGTGTGATACCTGTTTTAATAGTATACATAGATAAAAAAACTTAGTTTCTATTTGAACGAACATGAAAAAAACAATATTGTATATCTATACAATGAAACTGCTCCCTCTTAAAAACATTAAACAGAAGACGGCAAGCGTTTTAATTTCTCCTTTCTTTTCACGGTGATCTTCATTTTTCAAGAGTGCTTCTTACGTAAGGTACAGTCGCTGCAGAAGTGATCGAAGATTCAGATATGGACGACGAATTTGGAGAAAGAGGAATCTGTAGTTTCTAAAATATATATATAATATAATGATTTCGATTGATTATGTTAGTAATTAATACATAATTATATTACAATAATTCATACCGCAGCATAAGATTCAATCAATGTTATATCGTCAATAGAAGAGGCTCGTGAATTGGATGCAACTGAAGACAATCCGAATTCGTTGGTCGTTTCATTTAGCTATTAGGAAGAGAATTAATAACAGATTAATAGGAGAATTTAAGAGCGCCTAACAATATTATAAGTATAGATCAGAGATGTAAATTTACTACTTATTTTCGACAAAAGGAAATAAAATTACTGAAAATAAAAAAGTAGTTACAAGGGACCTTAAACTTACAAAAGGAATTAATCAAAAAAGAGAAAAAGTGAGAATATCCAAAAGACCTAAACATTATTTTGTTAAAAAGTTATATTTAAAACTTAATATTTTTAATTTCTACTGATATCGATATATCGATATTTTTATTTCGATGTCCCATCATTATTACTGGGAAACGACGATGGATTGAGTATTTGCTGTTTCATCTTAATATTTAACAACTTACATAGGAGTTAATGATGCTGATTTCCTCCTGCTTTATCTCAGTTTTTACTTGGGATAGCGAAAATTTTTTTCCTTTCTTCTCATCTTCGTAAGCAATCCAAGCGGCTTTAATATCCTCTTCGTTGAGAACTTCATCCTCCTGAAAACAGATTTTTCGATTATAGAAATTTTCTCACTTCTAACTTTTCACGTCACACTTCTCAATATATCATTAAAACTAGCTGTCAAGTTGTATCAACTTTTGTACTCATTCAATGAGCACTTTGCTTCCTGTAAGCAAATATTATTTGCTTCCTCATAGAGGAAGCATTAAGTATTCTTTACATCAGCATTAAATTTTGATTACTTGAGAAGTTTTATTCAAAAAACTCATTTTCGAAAATTACAATGAAGCATAACTTTCTTACTTTTTTATAAAATGCATTAATCTTTTAGGAAAATCAATTCGTCTAGACACAAAGAATCTTCATTTTCTTTACATCAGCTTTAAATTTTAATTATTTCAGAAATTATAGTCGAAAAATTACTTTTTTAAAAATACAATTAACCATAACTTTCTTATTTCTCAATTAAATGCATTCATCATACAGG